>JAJIBD010013067.1:0-39386 GCA_021461705.1 Cryptotis parvus | reverse complement strand
AGAACTGAGCATTTAATGTGGCAAAAGGGATAAACATGATAGACCCCTAAATGTATGTATGCAAACCACAATATAAGAAAGAGAGGAGGAGGGGAGGGGAGAGAGAGAGAGAGAGAGAGAGAGAGAGAGAGAGAAAGGGAAAAATCTCCCTGCTAGAGAGGCAGGTTGGGGGTGGGGGGGAAGGGAATTTGGGGGACATTGGTGGTGGGAAAATGTGCACTGGTGGAGGGATGGGTGCTGGAACACTGTATGACTGAAACCCAATCATGAACATCTTTGTAATTTTATATCTCATGGTGGTATAATTAAAAAAATTAAATATAATAAAATATTTAAAAAAGAAATAAATAAATAAAATGAAAATAAATAAATATTTTCTGAAAAACTGTTGGTCACAAACAAAATATGTTATCAGAATGTCATTAACATCTCAACAACAATATCAGGTTCTGAAAACATAATAATTGTTTTAATCATCTTATTAGTATAATCCAGAAGTCTATACTCAAGTTATTAATCAAATATGGGAGGCAAAAACACATTTTCAGACACAGAAGTCTTAAAAGAGATTTACCAGTCAAATGCAAAAATAAGTGATTACATATCCAAAGAATTAAAAAGTACATGAAAACTAACAATAAAATTCTGTAATTGGATCACAAATACATTTTTATTCCCTAATATTAATATAAGGAAAATCACTGTTTAACAATTATAGCTAATACATATAAGTAAATAGAAAAAGTCTGACATTAATAATCTGACATCAATCATGGAATTTTAATTAACTCTCAGGATTTTTTGTTTGGTTTGGTCTTGGGGTCCACACCCAGCAGCGTTGAGAACTTACACCTGACTCTACACTCAGGTATCACTACTGGTGGTTCTCAAGGGCCCGCATGCAGTAATCCCTAAGCACAGAGCCAGGTGCGGCACCCCAGAACAAAACCAAAAATGTGTCATAGATATAGCAGGGGTGACGGTCAAGAGGAAAATAGAATGGGGTCCGCCTTCTCCCTTTGTTACTGCAAAAATTTATACCAAAACCTGGATTAACCGTAAACCTATAGCTGAAGCTCATATGAAGATAGGAGTTTCCAGACTGATCGGAGATAGTGGAAGCCCTCACCAAGAAAGAAAAACCCTCCGGGCCAGAATGATAGTACAGAGGGGAAGGCCTTTTTGCCTTGCATGCTTGCCCACCTGAGTCAATCTCCAGAACTCATATGGTTCCCAAGCACCAGCAGTAAATTCCTGAACGAAGAGTCAGGAGTAACCACTGAGCATTGCGGATTGTAACCCAAAGTGACGAGAGAGAGAGAGAGAGAGAGAGAGAGAGAGAGAGAGAGGGGAGGGGGAGAGAGGAGATAGAGGGAGAGAGGGAGAAGAGAAACCCCTCACAGAACAAAATGCAATTAAAATACTTCTATATTTCCAACTACTTTAAATTCCCAGATATTTCTACATTTCCTAAGTGTAGAACTTGGCAGAACTAAGTGACAGAATGGCCTTCCTATATGCAAACAGCAAAAAGAGAAGAAAGGGACATTAAAGAAACTATCCCATTCACAATTGCGCCCGCAGAAAATAAAATACCTAGGAATCAGTCTGACAAAGAATGTAAAGGATCTCTACAAAGAAAACTACAAAACGTTACTTCAGAAAAATAAAGGAGACCTGATGAAATGGAGACACATTCTCTGCTCATGGATTGGAAGGATTAATAATATCAAAATGGTAATACTCCCTAGAGCTTTATACAGATTCAATGCGGTCCCTATAAAAGATACCCATGATGTTCTTCAAAGAAATTGAACAAACACTCCTAAAATTTGTATGGAATAATAAACCCCAGCTAAAGCAATCCTTGGGAAAAAGAAGATGGGGAGGTATCACTTTCCCCAACTCTCAAGCTCTACTACAGAGCAGCTGTAATTAAAGCCAGTGTGGTATTGGTATAGAGACAGACCCACTTAGACATATGGAATAGAACTGAATATTCTGAAACACACTCTCAAATATACAACCACTTAATCTTCGATAAAGGAGCAAAAAATATTAAGTGAAGCAAAGAAAGCCTCTTCAACAAATCACTTGATCACTTGAATCCCGTTATTCATCGATTTGCTCGCGGGGGCGCCAGTAACATTTCCATTGGACCCTATCACGTGCCAATGTTAGCCCAATGGCATCTGGTTGATTCAGGAATATGAAGAGCCTCAAACTGTTCCTTCAGAGTCTTGACAAGGAAGTCTGACCATCTTGTAGGTGGCGGCCACATGATCTTTTGACATCCTGTGGGATCCAGTCAGTAATGGCTCTAGTCCAGCGGTTTTCTCCAAATCGCATTACATGTCCAGCCCATCTGATTTTGATGCCTTGGCAAACGAGACAGCATCCCTGATTCTGGAATAGCGATGTAGGTCAGAACTCCGGATTCCTTCTCTCACTTGAGTGAGGCGTGATTTTCCAAGCATAGCTTTTCGATTCCTCTCTGGGAGACCCGAATAGCATTCTCATCCTGCTTTCGTAGAGGGCCCAGGTCTCTGAGGCGTATGTTAATGCAGGGAGAATGGTGGAGTCAAAGAGATGTGCCCAGAGCCGGAGGTTCTTTGTCCTTTTAGCTATTTCTTCGATGCCTTTGAAGGCATTCCATGCCGCTCTCTTCCTCCTGCACAGCTCAGGTTTTAGGTCGTTCATCATGTTGACTTCTCGACCTAGGTACACATAACTGCTGCATTCAGAGAAGTTTGTTCCATTGAGAGTGAATGGGGCCTCAGGAACTAGTTCATTCTTCATGAACATAGTTTTCTTTAGATTCAGCTGTAGACCTATCTTTCCACATTCTCGGTCGAAGTCAGCCAGCATTTGTGCCTCTTGGCTAATGTTTGGTGATATTAGAACGATGTCATCAGCGAAACGGAGGTGGTGTAGTTGCCCGACCATCTATCTTCACTCCCATTCCTTCCCATTCTAATTGTCGCATGATGTTCTTGGAGGGTGGCACTGAAGAGTTTTGGTGAAATGGTATCACCCTGTCGAACCCCTCTTTTCCCATTTATGATCACTTCTTTGTAGAATGGTGAGATCCTGGTGGTGAATCCGTAATACAGCTCACAAAGGATCTTGATGTATTGGGTTTGAACACCCTGTTTGGCTAGGGCTTCGATGACTGCTTCAGTCTCCACAGAATCAAAAGGCTTTTCTGTAAATCAATGAACGTGAGACAGAGCGGCATCTTGTACTCCCTACAAACCTCGATGAGCTTGGTTACTGTGTGGATATGGTCGATTGTGCTGAATCCTTTCCGGAAGCCTGCTTGCTCGCATGGTTGTCCTTCATCTAGTGTTCTGCTAATCCTGTTCAGGATGACTCGCGTAAAACAGCTTGTAGTTGACGGACAACAGGCAGATGGGGCGATAGTTGCTGATGTCATGAATGTCTCCCTTCTTGAACAGTAGAACTGTCCTGCTGGTTTTCCATTGGGAGGGGGCACCTTGCATTCGGACAGGTAGCGTGGTGAAGAGCCAAGCTAGTGTATTGATGAGTACTGACCGGCAGATTCAAGAGTACTGAATCTGCCGTCAGTACTCTTTCAACAAATGGTGCTGGGAAAACTGGGCAGCTACATGTAAAAATGAACTTAGACCTCCTTCTAACGCCATGCACAAAAAGTCAGAACAAAAATGGATTATAGATATCAACATCAGACATGAATCTATAAGGTACATTGAAGAAAACATAGGAGAAACGCTCTATGACATCAAAACTAAAACTATCTTTAAAGACAATACACCACTGACCAAGCAAATGGAAGCAAAGATAAACAAAATGGGATTATATAAAATTGAAAAGCTTCTGCACCTCAAAAGAAACAGTGACCAAGATACAAAGACAATCCACAGAGTGGGAAAGGATATTCACTCAATACCCACCTGACAACGGGTTAATATCCAGGATATATCAGGCACTGGTAGCACTTCACAAGAGAAAAAAACAGCCAACCCATCAAAAAAATGGGGGAGAAGAAATGAACAGAAGCTTCCAAAAAAGAAGAAATTCGAATGGCCAAAAGACATATGAAAAAGTATTCTTCATCTTTAATCATCAGGAAATGCAAATCAAAACAACAATGAGGTACCATCTCACACCACAGAGACTGGCACACATCCAACCGGTGCTGGCGTGGATGTGGGGGAAAGGGACTCTCATCCACTGTTGGTGGGAATGCTGGCTGGTCCAGCCCTTTTTGAAAACAATATGGGCATCCTCCGAAAACTGAATATTGAGCTCCCATTTGATCCAGCAATAGCACTTTTACCCGAGAGACAAAAAACACATAGCAGAAACACTATCTGTACTTCTTTATTCATCTCTGCGCTATTCACTATAGCTAGAATCTGGAAATTACCTAAATGCCCGAGAACAGAGGACTGGCTAAAGAAACTGTGGTTCATCTACACTATGGGATACTATGCGGCTGTCAGAAAAGATGAAATTATGAAATTTACCTGCAAATGGATGGACATAGAGACTATCATGCTGAGTGAAATTAGTCAGAAGGAAAAGGATAGATATAGAACGACTGCATTCATTAATAGGATATAAATAGATACCAGTGTTTTACTAAATGTGGGAAATGGTAATGGCAGATTAAAACTCACCACTGAATATACACAAAGAGACTTAAGTGATAAACTCTAAATATCTGCAGGAATAGCCACAATGTGTAAAATAAGAGGGAGAGAGATGCAGAGACAGAGAGACAGAGAGAGAAAGAGAGGAAACTGGGGTACCTGCTATTGAGGCAGCCTGGGGGTAGGCGGAGGGGGTGGGGTACATTGGTACTGGAAATGGGGCCACTGGTGGAGGGGATGGGTGCTGGAATACTGTATTACCAAGAACCAATTATGAACACCTTGTAATTGTATGTCTCACAGTGGTATAATAAAAAATTTTAAAAAAGAAACTTAGTAAGTTAAAATGTAAAAAAAAAAAACCGCAGCCTATCTGTGGTATCTCTGGGAACCGCTCGGGTGTGGGCAGGGGCATAATAATATTTAGAACATCCCAAGATATATCAAAATAACTTTTATGTGCAACTTGAGTTGTGTTTCTCCTTGAGTTATGTTTTTCTTGGAACTTAAATTCGTGCAGATTATAACTCAAATAGTGTCTATATAATCCAAAGCTTCCCCTTACTATGGGTCTTGCTAGACCTGTGTGCCTGAGAGTTTGACCCCAGCTAGCTGGTTTAAATAAACTCCACTTGCGTTCTCATAAAAAAAAAAAGAACTAAGTGACAGGATTATATGAACAAAGACAAATCTGGTCTACAGTCCTCTTCATACAAAACTGAAACAGGAAGAAACCATTGGCTGTACACAGAGATCAGGATCCTCCTATACACAGGGAGGCATCCTCTCATTAACCTCTGACAACGTTGATGGATTCCAGCTGCCATAGTAACAGAATCACCAGCAGGCACCATTTTGATGACCTCTCCCAACCTTGCTGGTGGACACTATGCTGGATGTCTCTTCTTAGGAAAAGACCCTGGAAACAGATTCCTGAGGCAAGCTTCGCCCACAGCAAACTACTGATCCAGATATCTGAGGCTGAGACACCTGCTTAAGGCTCTCTTAGTCCCACTTCATTGCTGGCAAGTGAGCAGCACTAGTAGTCAGAAGCTTCCTGTGGGACCCCCTAAAGCAAAGAGCCATTTCCTGAAGGAGCCCCCATTGCTTGTTGTGTTCCCTTCTGTCCTGAAGGAAATAGCCTATGACTAAGGCCTTAGTCTCCTCGTAATTCGTCTCCTAACTAGCTCTTCCAGCTACACCTGGGCTATGTGACCTCAACAGAGCAGCACAAACACAGTCATTAGTGACCTTGAACATCTAGTTGGCATTTAAGCCTCTCAATCTTGGTGCACCTCTGAATCTGGATACTTGTAATCTTGCTCCCTTGCTTGTTCTCCAGGTCAGCTGAAACTTGGAGCACTGGTATGAGCACTAACAAACTCAAAATTTCTCCTCCAATACACAGACCTTCTAGAATATGGTCACAGTTCCCTGAGGGAACAAGCAACCTTGTATTCCAGCTTGCTCCCAAGACCTATGTGAAGTTGGCAAAGAGAAGCAACTAGGCCTTTTTTTAAAATTTTTTAAATTTTTTTATTGTACTGACCGTGAAACATACAATTACAAAGGTGTTCATAATTGGTTCTTGGTAATACAGTATACCAGCACCCATCCCCTCCACCAGTGTCCCATTTCCACCACCAATGTACCCCACCCCTCCCACCCCACCCCCAGGCTGCCTTAATAGCAGGTACCCAGTTTTCTCTCTCTTTCTCTCTCTGTCTCTCTGTCTCTGCATCTCTATTCCTCTTATTTTACACATTGTGGCTAGCCCTGCAGATATTTAGAGTTTATCACTTTAAGTCTCTTTGTGTATATACAATGGTGAGTTTTAATCTGACATTACCATTTCCCATATTTAGTAAAACACTGGTATCTATTTATATCCTACTAATGAATGCAGTCATTCTCATATCTGTCCTTTTCCTTCTGACTAATTTCACTCAGCATGATAGTCTCCATGTCCATCCATTTGCAGGTAAACTTCATAATTTCATTTTTCTGACAGCCGCATAGTATTCCATAGTGTAGATGAACCACAGTTTCTTTAGCCAGTCCTCTGTTCTCGGGCATTTAGGTTGCTTCCAGATTCTAGCTATAGTGAATAGCGCAGAGATGAATAAAGAAGTACAGATAGTGTTTCTGCTATGTGTTTTCGGTCTCTCGGGTATATTCCCAGGAGTGCTATTGCTGGATCAAATGACAGCTCAATGTCTCAACTAGGCCCTTTTGGGTTAGCATCCAGCCATGCTCAGACTTGGTGCACAGTTGTACTTGGGCACTTGTAAGCTCCAGTACTGGTCTCTGTCCAGATCTACTCACATTTGATACAGATACCCAAGGCACTGGTAATTTTGTACATTTGGTTAAGCTCAGACCCACTCAAACATAGTGCTACCAGCCTTGGGAAGCATTTACAACCTTGCACTACAGGTCACAATCCAGGGTCTGCTTTTCTGCTTGTCTTTTGCACCAAGATTGCAGCCAGGTGCTGGCAACCACAAATTCCCTAAACACAGGCCTGATTAGTGCTCCAGTTGCTGCTGGGATCTCATGACCATGAGCCTCAGTTGCTGCCCACAGTGCTTGCCTTCAGCACTGTGACCTGGTTATCAATGTTGGCAAAAAGAGAATGAGCAGCTGAAATGGTCCAGTGGAGAGTGGTGGGAGAGCTATTTGGTGGTAGTGGCTGTAACAACATTGCAGCCCTTAAACATGCAAATATTTATACTCATAAAACAATGGAACCTCAATAAAAATAAATTTGGGGGAGCTTTTTGAGGCACAACCAGTGGTGCCCATGGCTTACTCCCTAGTTCCATGATCGGGGACCACTCCTGGTGAGGCTTAGGATAGAATATCCAGTGGTGGGATTTGAGGACATGTCAATCACATCCAAGGTAAGCAAGTTCCTTACATGATGTGCTATCTCTTTGGTCCCATAAACAATTTTTTTAAATTCTGCAGTTAGCAGGAATTGGGAAACCACAGGGTTTAGCCAGACATCTGCCTGTCTCAGGCCAATTCCTGGTACCACACTTCCCAGTACCAATGTGTGTGCCCCCTGGACACCCTCCGTGCCACTGGAGTTGGTGAGCTTTACGATCTCCAGCAATGCAGCACCCACGTGGCTCCAAACCCTTGGACCGTCACATCATCTGTCCACTCCAGATGACTGAAAAAGTCCCAGATCTCTTGAGGACTTTGGGGAAGCTCCTTTCCCCCCACAAAATATACTGAAGTTGGGCATAAAATTTACAAGACAAGTGAATAGAATCCCAAATTGCCTAAATGGAAGGATATCAAGAGACAAAGAATTGGAAGGATTTGTGAGTCAAGTTTTTATCTGTTATGCAAGCCCAGTGATAATATCTAACTCTAGTAAAATAAAAGAAGGTGCAGCAATAAAACCTTATCGTGTAGAAAGTGAAGTAAAAATATTAGCAGGAAAAGCCGGAGCAGTTCATAGCACTTGGCCCTCTGTGGCTGGGATCAGCGGGAGATGGAGGGAGACATTTAGTCTTCATTCTAATTATTATATAACTTTTGAACTTTAAAAACAATGCTTATGTATTTTGACAATAAAACTAACTATAGGGGCCAGAGAGAGAATGCAAGGGGTGACTGCCTTGCATGTGACTGGCTGGGGTTCACTCCCCCAACACCTCATATAGTCCCCTGTGCACCTCCAGGAGTGATCCCTGAGTGCACAGTCAGGAGTAAACATGAGCACAGCCAGGTATGTCTCCCAAACAAAAAATATAAAATGTAAAATAACTATAGGAAGTGGAGAGGCAGTTTAAGTATTAAGTACATGCTTCACATGCAGAATCTCACAGTGTCCTAGTGCACTGCTGGGTGCAGCCCCTATACACCCCTTCCTCAGACCTGTGCATTGAGCCACCCAGGTTAGCCTAGGGTCACCTGAAAGAGCACCCTGGGCCTGCTGAGCACTGCTTAAGAAAATACCCTCCCCCAACCCCGTGAGCCCCAGTTTAAACAATTTTTTAAATTAAGTATATAAAAGATATCTAGAAAAAAAAAAAGAGATCTAAAGAGCTAGCTCTGAGGAAACATGCTCTGCACATGGAAAGTATAGGTTCAAACCCCAGCATTGCAGGATCTCCAGAGCACCTCCTGGAGCAAGCCCCGGGTGCTGTGCTCAGAGCGGCCTCTGAGAACCTGCAGGTGTTGCCCAAGAACAAAGAAAACAGACAAAACAAAACACACCACTAAAATAATGCCAAGGACTGCAGTATAAGGAGCCCAGAAAAAAGGAGGAAATTCCTCTCTGCTTTGGCATAAGGCAGATAAGCTGTAGTTCCCAGAACCAGGTTGGCCTCTGAATTCCAAGATGCACGAGGAACACGTGGAGCGAGTCAGAATGCCAGAGGCGTAGTGGACTGACCTCTATGTGAAGTGGCAGTACAGAAAGTTTTCCAAACACACACCTGGATCAGGAACTGCTTTCCCTATGGGAATTTTCCCCCGATCCCAGCTTGGGACAGTACCTTCTGTTAGAAAACTGGAGCCTGAGTCAGGGAAGCAATTTTACTAAGATGGATTTTTAAAAATAAATAAATAGACAGAAAAGTGAGAAGGGTGGGAGAGAGATGAAGTGGTCATTGCCTGCCTGCCATATGTGAGGCTCAGAAAAGAATTTTTCTCACATCTTGGTAGTTAGGTGTTTCTGTCCTCTCCAGCCACCACTGGGAGAGCTGTAACTCTGAGGTTAACCAGCTTGATCAAATCACAGCATTAGCCAGAGACGGGGCTTAAGTTTCAGTTATCTGTCTCTGATTAATGTCAAGAGCATGGAAAAGAAAACGATTTTTTCCTTTGTTTCCTGGGCAATCCTGATACAAAATGATCAGATTTTGCTGTTGCCTGTCTGTTTTCTAAATTGTATACAGAACATAAAAAATAGCCATTTTAACACTAAGGAGTCCATTTGGTAGCACTCCGTAATTCTCAATGGTACATAATCATCACTGTGTCCCTCTAGCACCCCCCCACACACACACACAAGGACTTTTTGGTCATCAAAACGAAAACTCTAGACTTGTTAGCAGAGTTCTCCTTTACTCATTCCCCAGTTCCTAGCATCTTCTAGTTTGCTTTCTGGGTCAATGACTCTACTCTATTCACCTCATATAAACATCATACAAAAAGTCTTTTGTGTAGTTTATTCATTCATCATGTTTTTATTCATGCTATAGCACGTTTCATGAGTTCCTCTTAAAGATCAAATAATTTTCCACTGTGTCTGTATGGCAGGTTCTATTTATCCTTTTATCTGTTGGGGAACATATGGTTTGCTCCCAGCTTTTAACCTGTAAAAATGCTGCTTTAAACACGTATACAAGTATCTTTTAATATATCTGCTTTTATATCTTTAAGGTAGGTGCAATTTGCATATTCTAAAGACTTATTTCTTTTCTTCTCATTCTCTAAAAGTTCCAAGTTGTCTTAAACTCTCTCTTCAATCATTTTCTACCACACACCATATTTGAAAGCACTTCAGTCCAAGAAGGAAGATTAGAGGAAATGAGTGCTGTTCCAGTAGCTTGTGTCTTCATTTATTTACTTTTTTTATTATTCAACAAATATTGTGGGCACATATTCTGTGACTCATCTTATTGATATTATTTTAAATGCCTGGAATTTCTTATTAGCAAAGCAAAGATCTCTATTGTTATTAAGCTTTGGTTCTACCTGTTAGCATTTTCTTATCACAACATCTCTAAATTATAGGAATTATTCTTAGAGTATTCAAGAGTCTTTATCATTCATGACTGCAGAGTGTGTGTGTGTGTGTGTGTGTGTGTGTGTGTAAATGAGTATTAAGACAGCTCTTAAACTTGAGTAAACCAGTAAAAGACATGGCCAATCTGAAAACAGCCAGGCTCTCTCTCGGGAGGAAAACAATTATTTAATAATCCTTCCCTCTCCCCTAGACCTCTGCCCCTCTAGCCTAAGGACATAATGAATACAGAAAAGCAGGGGGTTGGGGGGCGGAGAGAAAAGAAGCAAAAGGATGATGAAGCTTCATTCCAAAAGCACATCTTGTTCTGATAATTCCCATTTCCAGGAGAAGCAAAATATGAGGTTGTCTATATCCTTTTCATCATAATGTTTGAAAGCTTAGATTTCCCTACTGATTTTATGCGAGCACCTATGAGATGCCAGGCAATATTTTCTGTTGTACTCAAATTCCACTGAGCATTCTAAAGTATGTTGTGAGTTTCTACGAAATCAGAAAAAAGACAACATTTGTAACGTTACTTCACATAGGGATCCCACCTCATCTTTTTTTTAGATGCTCAAAAAATTTCTGGTGCCCCTACATATAGTTCACTGCTGAACCTGCAAACGATTTCAGAAAGAACCCTGTCTTTCTTCACTCTGAAAGATCTTGGACAGCATAGTGCCATTGCAAAATGAAAGTGTTATGTTTTCCTCTTAAAGAGATGAATTTAGGGTTTCATAACTGGCATAACCCCAAAAGAAAGTCTGAGATGAACAGCCCCATCTGGTCTCTGGAGAACACAGAGCCGAGAGACTATCCCTTGTTTCCAGGGCACAGTGAAGAATGACAATGATCTGGGAAGTAGTGCACTTCTCTGGTACGGGCAAGAAGGGTCAAGGGAAGAAAGAACTGGTTCTGCTTAGTGACATAAGTCACCATTAATCCCCGGCAAGCCCAGGGCCAAAGTGAAGCATTGTGCCCTAATTAACTCAAACTTATCTCAAAATTAACCCTAGCAAAGAAAACACAAACCAGCTTACCATTATGACAGTGCTTAAATATCTGTACTGGATTTGCATTCTGGCCTAGAAAAAGCTAGAATGGGGTCCCTCTACCTATCACCCCAACACACTTATTCTACTATATAACTTTTTCTTAAACGCAAATTCTCTCTAGCCTGATTTTTCTGTGCCAGTGATCTTTTTTAGGATACCAAGATAGTACAATGTCCTTAGGCAGATTGGTTTTAACGAATGACTATAAATTAATTTTAAAGCTTGGGTAATCCTCCAGAGAATGTTTGTAATGTGTGTGTTCAAATGGAGCCTTTCCTTCGGAAGGTGCCTTACAACATACAAAGCACAAACACATGCTGAGAAACAGAAGGATGGCCGGGAGGCAGTAGACAGCTCTGTCAGTGGGGTCTATGTATAAGGGATACAGCAAAGGTGATCTGGCCCGTCTGGATAGCTCCACTTAAAATTTGTTCTCGGTGCCAACTTTGTGTTGTACTAAGATGGCTATCCTCATTATATCTTCTGCATCTAGAGCCTAACAAATAACAAGGGCGTCTCCAGGCCTGGGGATTCTGTCTGCTCTCTTCACTCCTGTCTTTTGTGCTGTACCACTGTTTACCTGTTCATTGGCCCCTGGGTCTCATTCTCCATTCCTCTTATGACTCACTTTGGGGGAAGGCGTCATTCACCACATCCTCTATGCCAGATTATTATATGATCACAGGTGACACCCATGCACCTTGCTAAGGTCACACAGGAAGGAGATACAAGCGCTAGTGGAAAGCAGAATTTTCTTTTCCTTTTTTTTTTTTTTGGGTCACACCCGGCAATGTTCAAGGATTACTCCCAGCTCTGCACTCATGAAACACTCCTGGCGGTTCTTGGGGGACCATATAGGATGCTGGAGATCGAACCCGGTCAGCTGCATGCAAGGCAAACATCCTCCCCACTGTGCTATCGCTCCGGCCCCAAAAAAGTAGAATTTTTCTACTTCTATTTTATAGCTCTGAATTTAGATAAGTAATAGTCTGCTTTAGATCTCTATAACATGCAGTTTTGTGATAAAGTGACCTGGTTAGATTTAAACTTCACTGTCATTGTCACTGTCTTCCCATTGTTCATAGATTTGCTTGAGCAGGCACCAGTAGCATCTCCATAAGTCCTGTCTCAAGCAAGTATAGCCCAAGGGCATCTGCTTGCTCCAGGGACAGGAAGAGCCTCAAACCATTCTTCAGGTCAAGGAATTGAGGTTCATAATTACTAGTTTTTGGCATAACAAAACATGGGTAGCTTGCCAAGCTCTGCCGTGTAGGTAGTATACTATCAGTTAGAACATTTTCTTTTATTATGGAATTGGACAAATTCTGTTTTGGGTTTGGTTTGGGGGCCACACCCTGAGCAGTACTGGCTCCTACACCCCAGGATCACTTCTGGTGGGCTTGGAAGAGCATATGGGGTGCTGGGAATTGAACCCTGATTTGCCACATGCAATTTGTACTATCTCTCTGGCCCCCAAAAATCCTGTTTGTACATCATTTTTGGTTGTTGCTTAATGAAAATTTCATTGATTTAAAATTATGAGGTTGATTTTGACTACCAATAGGGAATATTATAATTGTTGTAGTAATAAATGGACTACAACTGCCTACCCTTGACTAGGAGTTCTAAGAGTGTGAATACTAATGCCTGTTGCATTAAACACATTGTAGAAATAAAAGTATATGCTGTTGGATAAATAAGATTTTGAAATTTTATAACAGAACACTGAAGATATATTGTTAATATTTTTTCTGAATATTAATATGGCAGAACCTGGCAAGCTACCCATGTCAGATTTGATATGCCAAAAACCAGTATCATTTATAGACCTCATTCCCATGACCTGAAGGGAATGGTCTGAGGCTCTTCTTGTTCCTGGAAGGAGCAGATGCCCTTGGGCTACACTAGCATGCAACAGGACATATGGAGATGTTACTGGTGCCCACTCCAACAAATCTATGAACAACGGGAAGACAAGTGACAAGTGATTTTTCTGCATTTGACCTTTTGGGAATAGTTTAATCTGACTTTTTAAATTATTTTAATATAAAACTTAATATTCATTCATCTCTGGGAATTTATGTTGATAATTAACAATTAGCATATCAATATTATATCATGTATATGGTTGCTTTTAAGTTACTTTCTCTCTTTTGGACCACACTGATGGTGCTTCAGGCTCATTCATGGATCTGTGCTCCTGGATCACACCTGGCAGGACTTGAGGAATATATATGGTGCCAGGGATCAAACCCAAGTCAGTTGCTTGCAAGGCAAGGACCCTCCCTACTGTATTAGTGCCCTAGTCTCTCAAGTGTCTTGTTTTTTTAAATTTTATTATACCACTGTGAGAAATACAATTACAAAACTCTTCATGATTGGGTTTTAGTCATAGTGTTCCAGCAACCATCCCTCCACCAGTGCCCATTTCCCACCACCAATGTCCCCAGATTCCCTCCCCAATCCCCCAGCCTACTCTCTCTCTCTCTCTCTCTCTCTCTCTATCCCTCTCTCTCTGTCTCTCTCTTTTCCTTCTCTTACAAATTATGGCTTGCAATACATACATTTAGAGGTTATCATGTATATCCCATTGCCTATATTCAATGCTCAATTCCTAGGCTGGTATTATTATGTCCAACAATTATTAGCACATGGTCCCTTCTCTGTACCTCTTATGATTCCTACCATTATCACCCTCAAACTAGTGGCAAGTCCCTTTTTTACTTTACTTATTTTTCCTTCAACTTAAAATTACTATTCTTCTCACTTCTTTGACCTAATTGCTGATTGTTTTTCTGAAACACAGCAGAAGGGCTTATCATGAACTTCAGGGACATCTTTGCTGGGAATTATCAGCCACTATGGCAACCTTCCCACCATTATCTCTCACCACCTCTGTGCTTTTTCTGGAATCACGGATTCCCGAGAGCAATCACCCTACAGGGAACTGCACATTCCTTGGGGTCAGGCACTGCTCCACACTTGACTATTTTTTCCGAGGAGTAAAATTATATTTACTTGCAGATTATGTAAGCAGAACACATTAAAAGCTGATTACTGACCAAAAAAAAGAAAAACAGAATAAATAAATAATCAATAAATGAATCCAGTTAGCCTATAAGATACAAATCAACATACAATACTTTGGTGGCATCTCTCTGCATTAGAAATTAATTATCCAAAAGGGAAATTAAGAAAACAAGCTCAGTTCCAATCGTGACAGAAAAGATAAAATACATAGATTTCAAGATCCTCACCCACCACTTGGCTTGTGAGCAGTCTAAGCTGCTTCCCATGACTCCTACTTAATTATCACACATCTGGATAAACATGCCTTTTGAAATATATATCACTGTATCACTGTCTTCCCGTTCATCATTGATTTGCTCGAGCAGGCACCAGCAACATCTCCATACGTCCTGTTACAAGCAAGTGTAGCCCAAGGGCATCTGTTTGCCCCAGGAACAGGAAGAGCCTCAAACCATTCTTCAGGTCATGGAATTGAGGTCTATAATTTTTACTAGTTTTTGGTATAACAAATAAAACACAGGTAGCTTTGCCAGGCTCTGCCGTGTAGGTGATATACTCTCAGTAGAAGGCTCTCATCTCGAGCATTTACTGATGAAACTTACAGGGGAAAGATCAGGTTTTTCTCTTGGATGTATATTCAATTGGATTTCTTGGGACTGGGATGGTATAGGAGTGAGGTTCATGCCATGCACACATCAGACCTCGTTTGAGCCCTGTACCACATAGCCCTTCTGAACACCTCTGGGTTGTGGTCCCTCAGGCATCAGTAGGGATGGCCATGGTGGAGGCCGAATAGCATCAAGATATTTTCATGGTGCCCAGTTCCGGCACTTCCTTCTAGGCCCTCATTGCTCAGGCCCCAGAGTTCAGCCATCTGAACCCAATGGCCAAGCTTTACTAGGAGTAGCCCTGGGCCCCTGAGCACCACTTGAAGCTTCCTTCCACACAAAAATGAGGGTTCTCTTATACTGGCTAAATATCTGAGTCATCTAATTACTGGATGACATGCTTTGTGAACCAAATACCATTTGCCTTCCATTATGTCAAGTTTCTTCTCCTTCCTGAACCAACCTCAGTGACAGATTTGAAACATGCAGGTAAGCTTAGATGGATTCAGATGAACAGTCTCCTCTGGAGTCTTTGAACACTTTTACAGACATTTCTCACACCTCCAACTGATGACTTCTATCTGCAGAAAAATGGGAAGAGTACTTCATATTCTTCATGGTGGAATTTCAGACCCCTCAGACCTACAAGAAAGGGCAGGGGGCAAATAACGTAGGAGAGTCTATGGAAGAAGGGAAGTGAGATAACAGAAAAATGATGTAAGAATTGTCCAAAAGGTCATGAAAGTCATGGCAGATCATGACTAAGAATGCTATGATCACCAAATGGAAAGGCTCTTTGTGGCAACTTGTAAAAATCCTCAAAGGTTCACAGTTCTTCCAATTCTTCCAAGTAGTTGTTCTGTCATTATATAATAACTTCATTTATGTAGCTTTTGAACTCGGCTTAGAGTTTGTGGTGTCTCCTACAGATGGGTAAAGGATTTGTAGAAAAAAATACTCAGAGAGAATTTTGGACATCTGTCAACAAAATCCTGAGCAAATGCAACATAAACAAAAATTGAAATCAGTGCCTTTAGAAGAATGTGTATACAACCAACTACATTTCTGATGCTCAAATTAGGTTGTGTATGTGTATACAAGCTCCAAGGAGAGAGTGATGCTATGAGACAGAGATGAGATTTATGTATTATCCAGCAATTAACAAATATTGGCAGCTCTAATAATACTTTATCCTCAGTTAATCCTATAATTTGTGTCCATAATACTATACCTAATCACGTAATGGCCTAAACTCTCTGCAAGCTTGCCTCGGCACACAACTTCCTACTGTGGGTGGGACACCAAGCAAATACAGAATTGACATTTCTCAATTTTAAAGATATTGACACAGCTGTGGATGCTTTGCCTATATTTTAGTCACTCTATTATTAATGCCAAATGTTCCTTCTTGGTATTAATTTTACATAAAATATGGAACAGATTGCTTTTGTCTGTATCTTAAAAAATAGAGCTAGGAGCCAAGGAAAGAGCTCAAATGGCAAGGCCTGAGTTTGAACCCAGGTACTGCATGCCCCAACACAGCCACACTGAAGTGGCCCTGATGTCCCCCCAAATACCACTGGAGCTGAGCCCCCAAACATCAGATATATTTATCACACTCTCCTCACTGCTGGATGGTGCCCTTATGGTTAAAAATATCAGAGCTTAAACAGTTCATGAAACTTATTACAAATGTTCTCTCATTTTATTTATTGTCTTGGATCACCATGAGCCACAAAGTTATGAAGTAATCTAAGATTCAGGTTTACAGTGTTCCAACACTAATCCCTCACCAGTGGTCACTTCCCTTCACCAGTTTCGCCAGTTTCCCTCCAGTCCCCAGGCTGTCCTCTTTTTCTCTTCTTTTCCTTTCAGGTAGAGTGGTTTATAATACTGTTGTCCACAGGGTATCAGACATATTGCTTCGCCTCCTTTCAGCATCACCTCCCCCTGAAGAGTGATCACCTCCCTGCCCCAACTATGAGTGCTCACTTCCGTGTCCTGTCCCTACCTCTCTCCGATGTCAACCTTCTTACTGAGACTAGTTCTCATGTTCCTCATTTCTACTATCTCTGGACATTTGTTATTCCCCTACTATATGCGTTATATCCCTCTAACGAGTGAGATCATTCTGTGTCTGTCCCTTCCCCCTGACTGACTGCACTCTGCATGATACTCTCAAGATCCATCCACAGCAGCAAATTCATGGTGTCATCTTTTTATTCTGGCCCCGTAGTATTCCATCATGTATATGTACATTATTCACGGTAGCCCAAATCCGGAAAGAAGCCAAGTGTCCAAGAACAGATAATCGGAAAAAGAAATTATGGTACTTATATATGATGTCCTCCCATTCAAAGGTAGAAATATTATACTCCACCTATCCCTAGAAATTGTTTTTTAAACAACCCAAATATTTCTATAGCATTTCTAAACTTTGTGTGAGCATGCCTTTCTAAAATCTATACCAGACTTTTGCCTATTTTAGCTATTCTGCCTGCTAATTTTCACACAACAATAAAGAGTAAAACAAGCACCTCTTAACTTTTTAATACATTAATCTCAAGTACCAACCAATGGAAAATTCAATTTTCACCAGTCATGTGCAAAGTAATTATAAATATAACATATTATTAGGGTAATTTCTAGCTGAGGTAACCCAAAAAAACTCTGACAGCCTAAATCATAAAAAATTCATTGTCGGCCCAGGAACTGCCGGGAACCAGTATGCAGAGCTTCAAGCGGCTAGGGAGACTGGAGCCCGGCTCGCGCCGAGCCCAGCTGATGATGGGATCCCGAGGAGGGCAGATGGGTTTTGGGTGTTGGCCCATCGCCTCTGGGGGGTCCCGGAAGCAGCCAGATGAAACTTCGCCCATCACACTAGCCACCATCTTCGCTGTCCGGACGCTGAGAAACTGACCCACGAACAGATCAACTGAGCAAGACCAGTTCGAGGCCCAGGTAGGCGGCTCCCAGAAGCGGGGAATCACTGGGAATTCGCCAGATGGAGTCAGGGTTAAGCCACTCCCCCTCCTCCCATTTTGCCGAGGCCTGGTGGACCCGCCCAGGAACTGCCCGGGGAACCAGTATGCAGAGCTTCGCAGCGGCTAGGGAGACTGGAGCCCGGCTCGCGCCGAGCCCAGCTGATGATGGGATCCCGAGGAGGGCAGATGGGTTTTTGGGTGTTGGCCCATCGCCTCTGGGGGTCCCGGAAGCAGCCAGATGAAACTCACCCATCACACTAGCCACCATCTTCGCTGTCCGGCGCTGAGAAACTGACCCACGAACAGATCAACTGAGCAAGACCAGTTCGAGCCCAGATCAGCGCGGCCGCAAGCGGCCGTGGTCCACTAAAATAGTGAAACAGTAATGTCATTTAATGCACTGTATTCCACGAAGAGCAGGAAAGTTTGTCGGGAAGGAGATATAGAGGCGAAGGAAATGACATACAGAATCTGTCGGGTTGGGGTGGGGGAGGGGGGAGGGAGGTGGGGACATTGGTGATGGTAGATGGGTTTGGGTGGAGGGATGGGTGTTGGAACACTGTGGATCCAAAACTCTACATGAGCATCTTTCAATTGTATGTCTAAAATGGTGTAATGATATTTGGGGGGAAAATAATAAAATTAAAAAAAAAATTCATTGTCACTTAATAGAAAATCCTAATGTACTGCCCCCCAGAACTTGTTTAATACTACTATTATGAACTCAGATTCTTTCCATAGTTTTATGTTATCACTCTGACCTTCTCAGCTTGTTCTTAAGCAGACTCAGAGTGGAGAAGTAGCTGAAAGAGGATAACAATAGGACATTTCTTTATTCAATGAATCCATTGTTTTTACTGAGAAAATTTTCCTAGAATTCTGACAATTCTTCTCCTACTTATAATTGGTCAGAAGGGTGGACATGTTGGGACTATGGGATGATGGTGGAGACAACTTGGAGCTCTAGTGAATGGCTCGGTGTAGTGTCTCTACAATTGCCAAATGACAGTTCAAATGTCTCTACAATTGGGGCCCGAGCAATAGCCCAGCGGGTAGGGCATTTGCCTTGCACGCGGCCGGCCCATGGCGGCCTGGGTTCGATCCCTGGCATCCCATATGGTCCCCGAGCACCGCCTGGAGTAATTCCTGAGTGCAGAGCCAGGAATAGCCCCTGAGCATCGCCAGGTGTGACCCAAAAAAGAAAAAAAAAATGTCTCTACAATTGCCAATTGACAATTCAATTGTACAATTGAACTGCCAAAATAATTCAATTTATTGATGGATAAATATTGATAAATATTGATAAATACAATACAGTTCAATTGTAATATAACTGATATCCCAATAAAATTAATTTATTAAAAATACATCATATGACCATGATTAAATCAAAGACTAAAGTAATAGAATCATTATGATTGGCCAATGCTACCATAATGTGGAACAGGGGTAGAAATTTAAGCAATAGCAGATTACAAAGGAGGAAAGAGGAAATATGAGACAAGAATCCAAAATAAATGCAAAAAGCAAAATTTCCTGCAGTAAGATCATTTGATATGCACAGTTTTTCAACCATTGAACAAAGACTTTCTGGGACCCTACTAAAGACCATGTGCTAATCTAAGCAGCAGGAAGATGCCATAGTAAGAAAAAATAGACAGTTCCTGATGTCAGAACATCTTGATCTAATAGACATTTGATTGTTCACAATTTATATAGGCCTAAACCTAGGAAGGCATCATAGAGAGAAAATATCCCAATTCTATCTTACAGGATGAGGTAACAGAAGCTGGGAGTGAGCAGACTCTTTGCTGAAATAAATCATCACCTAATTTTTGGGTTGCTATTAATTTGTATTTTTAGTGATTTCAATTAATTAGATGCAAAGTTTGTTTTTTAAGCATAAACCACAACTTGTCATTTGTTAACCCACAATATGATTTTATAAAACAAATTGCATTATGAGATATATTTACTTTATGAGATGAGTCACTTAAAAGTGGGAGGAGGTGTCGGGGATGCCGCCGGGGGTCCCTGACAGTGCGGGAAGAGAGTTCCCTTCTACCTCCAAAGCCGGCAGGGAATGGATGAAGACTCAGTAATCCAATGCAGTTTTAAAAGGACTTTACTGTCACAGGTTCCAATATACAATCCAAGAACAGGGAAAAACCTCAGGACTCTGGGTTCCCAGCTAGGCCCCAGCCAGGTATAGGCCAAGATGGCTGCCACCACGTGTTGAGACCAAACAGAGAATGGAGAGGACAGAGAAGCAAGCGCCAAGGGAAGCCGAAATGGCAAAAGGGGCAAAAAGAAGAGAGAGGCTTCTTTCTTCTTGCAGCTTATTTTATAGCTAGAAATCTGCCCAAACTCCCCAGCCCAGCCTATTCTGGGCTAGGCTATCTAGAGATGAAAAGAGGAAAATAGCTCTATAGAAATGTAGCAACTTCAGGAGACCATCTGGCTGTTTACAAGGACCCAGACCTAATTCAAAGCCTCCTAGCAGAGCTGGGAGGAGCTATAAGCTAAATGTAACTTCCCCTGGCAGGAAAGGTCAAATGCCCTCAGGTAATTTCTCCCAGCACCTCACCTAATGTTTTTTTATATGCTAATGTCTTGAGCCAAGATCTGCCTGGAAAAGCCTTTATAGGGTAGAGAAGGGGTTTCTGAGATGGCATGTCTCTGTTCCAAAGACTAATACTAATGCCAGTTAAATATTTCTCCAAGCCTTCACAAGTCTTGTCTACTTCACAGTAGTTTTGTATTTTAGTTGCCTTTGAGTTATCAGGAATCCATCCTTGCTTGCTTGGAGGCAAACAGCATTTCTCTCTGGTCTAAATTGCTTAGGGATCCAACATGGCCAGGCAAATATGCTGGTAAGATCTAGCTAGTCCCCAACCCCATCAAAAGATGGGGAGAAGAAATGAACAGAAGCTTCCAAAAGAAGAAATTCGAATGGCCAAAAAGGCATATGAAAAGTGCTCTTCATCTTTAATCATCAGGGAGATGCAAATCAAAACAACAATGAGGTACCATCTCACCCCACAGGGACTGGCACACATCCAAAAAACAGCAAGAACAACCGGTGCTGGCGTGGATGTGGGGAAAAAAGGGACTCTTATCCACTGCTGGTGGGAGTGCCAACTGGTCCAGCCCTTTTGGAAAACAATATGGGCATTCCTCCGAAAGCTAGATATTGAGCTCCCATTTGATCCAGCAATAGCACTCCTGGGAATATACCCTAGAGACCGAAAAACACAGAGCAGAAACACTATCTGTACTTCTTTATTCATCTCTGCGCTATTCACTATAGCTAGAATCTGGAAACAACCTAAATGCCCGAGAACAGAGGACTGGCTAAAGAAACTGTGGTTCATCTACACTATGGAATACTATGCGGCTGTCAGAAAGGATGAAATTATGAAATTTACATGCAAATGGATGGACATGGAGTCTATCATGCTGAGTGAAATTAGTCAGAAGGAAAAGGACAGATATAGAATGACTGCATTCATTAATAGGATATAGATACCAGTGTTTTAATAAATATGGGAAATGGTAATGGTAGATTAAAACTCACCACTGAATATACACAAAGAGACTTAAGTGATAAACTCTAAATATCTGCAGGGCTAGCCACAATGTGTAAAAATAAGAGGGAGAGAGATGCAGAGACAGAGAGAGAGATAGAGAGAGAGAAAGAGAGAAACTGGGGTACCTGCTATTAAGGCGGGTGGGGGACGGGCAGGGGGAGGGGGTACATTGGTGGTGGAAATGGGGCACTGGTGGAGGGATGGGTGCTGGAATACTGTATTACCAAGAACCAATTATGAACACCTTTGTAATTGTATGTTTCACGGTGGTATAATAAAAAAAATAAAATAATAAAATAAAAAAAAATTTTTAAAAAAAGATCTAGCTAGTCCCACGATGATTCTGGTAGCATGAGAGAATATTTATACCAGCTAATACAGAATACATGGTCAGATAAACTGCCACATTTAGACTACCCCCTTATCTCGAAGTGATTTTGCAGGAGGCAATTCAGAGCAGATGCAGAGGCTCTTAGAGGAGACCTGCAACAGAGGAATATAATTGGTAGGACATTTGCCTTGCATGAGGCTGATCTGAGGTTAGATCTTCAGGATCACATATGGTTCCCCAAGCACTGCTAGGAGTAATTCCTGAATATAGAGCAGGAGTAAACCCTGACAACTGCTGGGTATGGCCCACCAAACCAAACCAAACCAAACAAAAAATTCATTTAAATCACATCTCTAAGTCATTAAGAAAATAAAACGTAGGGGTCAAAGACAAATTACAGTTAACAATGAGCTTGGTTTATACACATCTAGGGTTTGACTCCCCCAGTAATGCATACAGTCCCTGAGGACTTCCAAGTATGATCCTAGAGCACAGAGCCAGGAGTAAGCCCAGAGAAAGAGCTGGGTGTGGCCCCCAAACAAAATAACATTGTTATTTATAACATTAGTTCATACTCTTTTTTGAGGCAATCTCTTTGTGAATCATGAGATTAAAAATTCCTTCCTCATATATCTAACCTGATCTCATGGTTCTCCCATCTCGTTTTTATGCTGTACCGGTCAGTGCCTAAGGATTAGTGAGGAACTTCTGATCTGCACCCAGAAAGGGGTTATTTAAAGCCTTCAGAGTCCTTTAAAAGTATAGTCTGCTGAGTACTTCTTCCTTTTCTATCCTTCATGTTGGTAGTTTAAACACAACTCTGTCTATTAATTTAGCACAAATCCTATGGGATCCCTATTAACAGGTGAATCCTATAAGAATTCAGTCATCCAGTGGAATTTTTACTATATTTATGCTGAATTATTGGTTCTGCTAATTCTTTGGTATATATACTCTATAGGTAGACACACAGAGATACACAAATGTAGAGGGCAAAGGTCAGAAACACACTAAATCTCAGTATATCACAGCACATACCTGAGCATTGTGTGATCAATATACAGTGAGAATTAGAATTTGGGAATCAGTTGAAATGACCACCAAAGCAGCAATGAAAATAAGATCTTTAGAACATTACTCATAGTGTTGAGTCTATTTCTAACTAACCATACAAAGAAAAGGGAAACCATGAAATAGACTATATAAGGGATGCCTATAGAGCAAGAGGTCATCAAACTATAATCTGGTGTTTGGCCAACTCCAGCTCAACGGCCAACTCCAGCTCACCATCTGTTACATGTAATGAATAACATTTACATTTTTTCAGTGATAAAAAATTAATAGCATAATATTCTATTATTCTATTTGATAGAGGAATAGTATGGCCATAAAAGCAGAATAAAATTCAAATTCCAGCAGCCATAAATGAAGATTTGTTGGGAGGCGGACACAATCTACTGACTGTCAAAGACTGTTCTGGGTCTACAAAAAGTAGAGTCAAATAGTTGTGACAGAAACTAATAGGCCACATAGAGTAAAATATTTCCTGTTTGGCCCTTAATAAAATGTCATTTTTCCTGGGGAAAGTTACTGGAATATAAAGGCAAGGACAAAAAGACTTGTTTTACTTTTTATCCTTTTATGCACTTTTGAATTTAGTTTCATTTTTGTATTACATAATTTAAGGAAAACATTTTAAAAAATAGACAAGCATTTTTTCTTAAACTGGTTTATGAATCAACACAGCGTTGACACTCTCTGCACTGGATAAACAAGACAATGTCCTGATGGGGACAGTCTGTCACTGGCACAACTCCCCAAGGTGATCTTTAGGGGTGCCAGGGAGACACGGAATCGAATATGTATGTGTCTTGTGGACTTTTGTCTTCAACTATAATTTAAAGAACAATTTACTGTGCTGAAGATGGAGCAAAAGGTATGTCGAATGTTCCTATTCCCTGTCATGGATTAATAGAAATAATTTATGTGTTATTCAACATCACCTAACCTCATGATCATTTTAAAGAGAAATTAAAATCTTCCCTTTGACTGACTAGAGTAAGGCGTGCTACCACAGAGAGCCAGGCCTAGGGCGACAGGAAGGTTTCTGAGTACCTGTAAATGTGCCATCTGTGAAGCTTTGAGCCCTGCTGCATGTGCAGGTTCAGAAGAAACTTCAGGAAGATCCATAGCTTCAGAGACTGTTGATAAAAGAAATGGCAATGTTGCGTTACCAGTAAGACAAAGAACATCCTAGAAGAATGACTTGATTTGAATAAAAATTTCTGGATTAGGACTTCTCAGATGATTCTAAACCACATGAAGACTTTACAACTTACTTTAGGGCTGGGATAGTGCTCAGCGGTAAAGCATTAGCTCTGCAGGTGTAAAACCCGAAGTTCAATCCCTGGCACTACAAAACAAACACAGCAACCAGACCCTTTAGTCTAAACGGGCATCTTGAAAATTAACTCCAGTTTACTTAAACTGAAACTATAATGAGAAAAGTAAAAGACATAAATTAATGTTTAATGCAAAGTTTTGGGGTGAAACACTGTTGTTCTTGGTAGGCTTTCCCTCTCCTCCCTCACCCTGCAGGGGACCCATGCTCCCTCAGTATAGGCCACATGTGAGAGATAAAGGCAGCCAGGTACTAGATGGTACTAGCAAATAGAGATTGACGGTGCAAGAAAGCAAAGTCAGACAAAAGTCACCCCCTATGTCTGAGGCAAATGAGACCAAAATAAATCCACCCCATAATCACGTCTGATCACAGACAAAAGCAAGGCATAACTATCATTCAAACAACCAAATAGCCTCTTCCCTGTGTGTGACAGGCTGTCACTTTTCACCAATGACAGCTTTAGTTCAATTTTCTTAACCCAATCCTAGAATCCCCCTAAATTCCCAATAGTACCCAACCCAAATTCCTGCTTGCTTAACCCCTCTCTCAAATTATCTAGCACAAGCTCAAATTCTATGCTATATAATAGCCACTACATTTTCGAAACCCTCTAGTATTTTCTTACCAGAATTATTTACAATCTCCATTGCCACAGGGTATTTCTTAAAGAAACCAGCAAATCAGCTCAACCTTAGTAAAATCAGATGTACTCTGGAAGGTTTTTGGTACTGGAAGACTGAAAAATAGAATAGATAATTTTGTTTGGATGGTTTTTTGGGGGGGGACACCTGGCAGTGCTTAGGGCTTGCTCCTGGTTCTGTACTCAGGGATCACTCCTGTAAAAATTTGAGGGATCATATAAGATACCATGGATCAAACCAGGGTTAGCCACATGCAACCTAGCTCTAGCTCGGAGCATCAAAAACAGAATAAAGATGCTCAGATTCAAATATCATCTTTAATCCTCATTTGGTCACCTGTGGGGCAGCAATCAGAACTTTTAGGTCAATAGTTTCTTCATGTTGATACTTGCCATTATTATAAAAAATGAATTTATTATCCATTGTTCCCTGGTGTTATCAAAGCTCAACAGAGAGAAACAATAAAACAGAACACCTGAAGCAGACCTATGTAAACCTTGTCTTCCTCTAGGCTGTCTAGGATCCTTAAAGTCAAGGAAGCTAGCAAAGGGTTTCATATTTGACTTCCACTGTTTGGCATCTCTACTGCATTCAGACTCGGTGCATCTAACACCATGAGGTTCATAAAATCTCATCAGTGCTCACTGTCAAGCTGTCCAGATGCCATTCATTACATGAAGCAATTTCAGAGTGTGCAGAAGGAAATGAATTTCCTTCAAGATAATGCCAGGAATAGCTTTACTTCTCTTGAGCAATCGGTTTGTTTTCATTTTATATATGGTATGAATTGTGCAACTGTGAAGTTTCCAGTTTCAAGTGGTTTTTTCGAAAAGTGAGCCAAATATACAGCAAGAATAGTCTGCCTTCTGACTATCTGATGAGTTCTGGCTCCCTGTGATGTTTCTAACGGTGTTTATCTTCTTCCCTGTGCCAAAATGTTACCTCACTGCATTTGGCATACCTGTGTAAGCTGCTTTGGGCCCTTTTTCAAAAAATGGGGAAGAGGGAAAATAAAACTCATGCAAGGTGGGGTGACATGAGTCAAAGCATTTGGAAGGTGAGTGGGCCCTTGAGGGAGGGCCAGTGGGCAGTGGGGTGTTGAAAGTGAACAGGTAAAGGATCAGGTGCACATTCTGAGGTAGAATCAGGAGATGGGCGCAAAAGCTGGGCACACATTCTGCACCCAGGAGCTCTGGTTTTGATCTCAGGCATGGCATGATGCCCTTAAGCACAGCCAGTTGTAACCCCATGTACCCCCAAAAGACAAAAAATAAAATACTTTGGAAGAGCAAAATGCTTTTCTTGGAAGCTATTTGACTACAGAAGAGGTTCCCTTAGCCATAAAATCACACAAAGGCCTCCATGTTGTCTTTTCTCATACCCAGATGGAGGCAAAGCTGAACTCAGAACAGCAAAGTGGGGGGGCGGGGCAGAGCAAACAAGGTAGCTGGAGACTTGTCATGTGATCCGCACTTTGGGATGCAGGTCCGGGAAGGGATGGCTTAATGGGATGCAGCAGGTGTCCAGGATTCAAGCAGGTCAGAACTGTGCTTCCATGTAATTTACGTGATTGCCCTGCCCCCCCCCCCCACTCAGTAGCCAGGGAAGAGGAGGTGGCAGAAACGCTCTCTCTGCTCCCTAAGGTCTCCACGGCAGAGTACCACAGACAGAAGGGTTTTACCAACAACACAAGTGTGTTTTTGATAGCTCTGGAGTCTAGAATCCACATCAGCAATTATGTTTTCTCCAGGTCTTTCTCCCTGGTTCACAGGCCGCCTTCTCCCTTCTCCCTCTGACTTCACACCATCTCTGTAATGTGTGCCCTAATCCCTTCTTAAGAGGCTGCCATTCAGATTGGATTAGGGTTCACCTAAATAACCTCACTTGACCTTAATTACCTCTTGAAAGACCAAATCTCCAATACAGTCACATTCTAAGGCATGACAAGGTGGGACTTCAGTATGGTTTAGAGGAAGGGGGCACAACTCAGCCCACCACAGGCAGCTACAGGGGCACCTGGAGAAGGCATCAAGCACATGGCAGCTAAAATATAAGGATCAAGATACAACGCAATTCGTCTCTGCAAAGTGTGTACCCACTACAGGACGGCAGTTGGGACGAATAGGCATTCTGGAGAGGAGCTACCCCCACCTCGACTCTCTGAAAATGAGCAAGGGGTCCTCTATTCCAGAAGCCTCTCACCAATGATGTCAGTGGGGAGAGACTTAATGAAGGTTTTCTTAATGAACAATTTTTTTTACACTGCTATCAGTAAAATGATGGAAAATTTATTATTTATCTATAAACATGAGTGCCAGAGGACACAAAGTGACTCAGGCTGAACACGCTGTTTTCTATCACAAAGTAGGGAAACACAACCAGTCTTACTCAGACTCTTCATTTTCTGGTCTTACCCAAAATCTCTTCCATGGTCCCATGCAACTCTTGCTTTTCTGTTCAAATAACTTATTAAAGGGACTCATCCACTTTGCTAACATAACTTCTCACTGTCTTTATTAGCACCACACTCTGACCAATGGTGCTGACTGTTCTCATCCAATGTCTGTAATGAAGAATGCGTGTCTTCAGTTCTGAGACATTGAGGCTTTGCTTAGCCCTTATACTAATTGCAAAACATGCCAACTCTCCTTTCATTTGATCCCAACTGACTTGGGCTATTGTGTCTGATCTAGAGCCTTTCTGATTCTCTAATCTGAGTTTTAGTTTGGTTTCCGTGTATATGTGTGTGTGGGGGGATGGGAGAAAGAGAGAGAGGGAAGGATGGTAGGAGGAAAAGGAAAAAGAAAGGGAAAGGGAGAGAGAGAGAAACCACATTCTCACCATAATTCACTTGATCACTTGAATCGCGTTATTCATCGATTTGCTCGGCGGGCACCAGTAACATTTCATTGGACCCTGTCATGTGCCAATGTAGCCCAATGGCATCTGGTTGATTCAGGAATATGAAAAGCCT
Organism: Cryptotis parvus; assembly: GCA_021461705.1. Classification (NCBI taxonomy): domain Eukaryota; kingdom Metazoa; phylum Chordata; class Mammalia; order Eulipotyphla; family Soricidae; genus Cryptotis; species Cryptotis parvus. The sequence goes on along the minus strand of JAJIBD010013067.1, from coordinate 11,380 downwards.
CAAACCGTTCCTTCAGGGTCTTGACAAGGAAGTCTGACCATCTTGTAGATGGGTGGCCACGTGATCTTTTGACATCCCGTGGAATCCAGTCGGTAATGGCTCTAGTCCAGCGGTTGTCTCCAAATCGCATTACATGTTCAGCCCATCTGATTTTTAATGCCTTGGCAAGCAGAGACAGCGTCCCTGATTCTGGAATCTCACCATAATTAGGAAGAAAATATCACATCGACTTTTAAAGGGAAGAATCATTTCTTGTATTAGTCCCACTGAAGAATGAGCCCTTCTTTATTGGGACTTATATTGGAAAAAACAAAGTCCATGACATTTTCTGTACTGCCTACTAAATATCCTCTTTCTAATAATAACTCTGGCATTATCATTCAATCACCTCAATATTGGTTGTGTTACATTAGCACATAAATTCCTGTGCCTTTATTGCAGTATTGTGTTATCCATCCAAGCAACCTTTCATGAGTAGATACCAACCCTGAAGGCTAAGCTCATTTCACTGGTTAAATGGAAGATAGTGAACCTAGATCCAACTTCAGGGTGCTTAAGCTAAAAATGTAGAGAACAACCAGAAGTTATTGAATGAAAGACTCAAAGTAACAAAACTCTAGTCTCAGTGTCTCAAAGCAAATAGGCCCAGGAAAAGATCAAAATGAGGGAAGCAGGTTATGAACAATAAAAACCTGGTGGCAGCTCGAATTCTTAAACTCTCCAAAGCTCAGAGGGAGAGGGGAAAATATTCATAAATGGAGTAAATGATCTAGCCTGAAACATAAGATAGAGGCCAGATAGACTGTATAGGAGGTAAGACATGTAGCCGACTGAGCGACCCTGGTTCAAATCTCCGGCACTACACATGGTCTCCTGGTGGTCACATCTGAACACAGAGCCAGTAACAGCCCATGTGCACTGCTCGCTGTGGCCCATCACCCACAACCAAATAATAGGTTGGTTTTGTTTTTGAGGGTAAGACTGGAACTATTGGGGAAAGGTAGCAAAAGCCAAAGTTTGAAGCTGCAACATTTTAAGATTTTTATAACCCAAACCACTTAGAATTTTAGGTGAGGCATCATGCTGGGAGGTTGGGCACAGAGAGAGGTGGTCAGTGTCACAAAGTCCTGAGTCAGGGTGAATACCAGGATTCACATACCAACATACACTGGCAAGCTTAATGGAACATAACACATTTGCTCACTGAAGCTATATACCCTCCAACATCTTTCTATATTGGAAGTTTAAGTTGTTTTCTTTTTTTTATCACCAGACTCCTGACCTACATTTTAGTGTCCTTTCTCAAGGTGAAGAGACTCCCAAACCCCTCAGTATTTTTTAATCTATGTCTTCATAAATTCCATCAGAACTGTTCTCATGTGCTCTTTCACACCGCAAAGGACTATTCACTTCCTACACATTCACTTACCTGATTTCCCCACAAAAATCAAGCTGGAATCATTCTTAACATGGGAAAAAACTTTAATTTTTCCCACTAAAGGAGCATATTTCACTTGATCTCTTGACATCCCGTTATTTGTTAATTTACTCAAACAGGCTCCAGTAATATTTCCATTTGTCCCTGTCACATACCAGTGTAGCCCAATGGCATCTGTTTCCTCCAGGGATACCAAGAGACTCAAACCATTCATTCAGGGTCTTGACAAAGAAGTCTGATTATCTTGTAGCTGGGCAGCCATGTGATCTTTTGACGTTCCGTGGGATCCAGTCGATAATGGCTCTAGTCCAGCAGTCATCTCCAAATCGCATTACATGTCCGACCCATCTTATTTTCGATGCCTTGGAAAACAAGACAGTGTCCCTGACTCTGGATCGTCGACAGAGGTCGGGAGACTGCAGATTCCTTCTCTCACTTGAGTGAGGCGTGTTATTCCAAACATAGCTCTTTCGATTCATTTTTTGGGGGGACCAGAATAGCATTCTCATCCTGATTTTGTAAGGCCCAGGTCTCTGAGGCATTTGTTAATGCAGGGAGAACAGTGGAGTCGAAGAGATGTGCCTGGAGCCAGAGGTTCTTTGTCCTCTCAGCTATTTCTTCAATGCTCTTGAGGGCATTCCATGCGCTCTCTCTTCCTCCTGCAGCTCAGGTTTTTAGGTCATTCATCATGTTGACTTCTCGACCTAGGTACACCTAACTACTGCATTCAGAGATGTTTGTTCCATTGAGAGTGAATGGGGCCTCTGGAACTAGTTCATTTTTCATGAACATAGTTTGGCTGAGATTCAGCTGTAGACCTATCTTCCCACATTCTCGGTCAAGAGTCAGCCAGCATTTGTGCCGCTTAGCTAATGTTTGGTGTTATTAGAATGATGTCATCAGCGAAGCGGAGGTGGTGTAGTTGCCGACCATCTATCTTCACTCCCATTCCCTTCCCATTCTAATTGTCGCATGATGTTCTCAAGGGTGGTACTGAAGAGTTTTGGTGAAATGGTATCACCCTGTCGAACCCCTCTTTTGATATCAATGATGACTTTCTCGTAGAATGGTGAGATCCTGGTGGTGAATCCATAATACAGCTCACGAAGGATCTTGATGTATTGGGTTTGAACACCCTGTTTGGCTAGGGCTTTGATGACTGCTTCAGTCTCCACAGAATCAAAGGCTTTCTTTAAATCAATGAATGTGAGACAGAGTGGCATCTTGAACTCCCTACAAACCTCAATGAGCTTGGTTACTGTGTGGACATGGTCGATTGTGCTGAATCCTTTTCAGAAGCCAGCTTGCTCACATGGTTGTCCTTCATCTAATGTTCTGCCAATCCTGTGCAGGATGACTCGAGTGAACAGCTTGTAGATAACAGACAACAGGCAGATGGGGCGATAGTTGCCAATGTCATGGATGTCTCCCTTCTTGAACAGTAGAACTGTCTTGCTGGTTTTCCATTGGGAGGGCACCTTGCATTCAGACAAGTAGTGTGTGAAGAGCCGAGCCAGTGTATTGATGAATACTGATGGCAGATTATTCAGGTGTTCGGGTCTGACTCCATGTTTATTTTAAAAAGTTTTTCAATAACCTATATAATTATTTTTTAAAAAAACAATGGCCGAAGTGAGAGGGACGAAGATACACCAGGCAGAGCTGTTACCAGCTCTCCCCAATTCATCTGTAAATTGGTCTCCCAGAGAGGAATTGAAAAAGCTATGCTTGGAATATCACGCCTCACTCAAGTGAGAGAAGAAATCCGGAGTTCTGACCTCCATCGCTATTCCAGAATCAGGGATGCTGTCTCTTTTGCCAAGGCATCAAAAATCAGATGGGCTGGACATGTAATGTGATTTGGAGATGACTGCTGGACTAGAAACCATTACAGACTGGATCCCTGGGATGTCAAAAGATCACGTGGCCGACCACCTACAAGATGGTCAGACTTCCTTGTCAAGACCCTGAAGGAATGGTTTGAGGCTCTACATATTCCTCAATCAACCAGATGCCATTGGGCTACATTGGCACGTGATAGGGTCCAATGGAAATGTTACTGGTGCCTGCTCGAGCAAATCGATGCATAAAGGGATTCAAGTGATCAAGTGATCAAGTGATACTACCCACCCCTCTCAGAGAGCCTGGCAAGCAACTGAGAGTATATCGCCTGCATGGCAGAGCCTGACAAGCTGTCCGGCGCATGTTCAATATGCTAAAACCAGTAAAAAAACAACAGTTTATTCCCTGAACCAAAAAAATTAAATTAAATTTTAAAAAAAAAGAAAGGAGCCCTAAATATGGCAGCACTGAAGGATAAGCAAGGAGGCTGATAAAATCTCAGGGCCAGCCTAGGCTGCCAACGAGCATATTTATTAAAAGTAAATAATAGGCGAGAGTGGTAGCACAACAGGCAGGGTGCTTACATTGCGCATGCAGACCTGGGTTCAACCCTCGGGACCCCCATATGACCGACCGGGAGTCACCAGGAATGATTCCCTAATGCAGAGCCAGGGGGAAGCCCTGAGAACCACTAGGTATAGCCCAAAAAAAAAAAAACAAGTAAGAATAACTTAAAGGCAGCAAATCAGCAAATTCTGAGCCCGGCCCTCCAGTGGGAGAGTCCTCGTTGATCCTCACTGCTTTTATATAGTCAAAGCATGCTAGGAAAGTATCATTGGAAAACATAAGAACATAGACTAGCTGCTACCAGGGATAGGAGAGGGTATGAGGGTTATACTTTAAAGGCCATTGAAGTTTGGCTCGAGATGGTAAAAACATTCTGCAAGTGGATAACTGATGTGTTTGCACAACATTGTAAACATTGCAAACATTCTAAATATCACTGAAATGTACATTAAAATGATTAAATTAACCTATGCACATTTTCCCACAATTCAAAAATGACAGTGATTACTACCAATGTTGAAATTTCCTTTTTCCAAGCCACCTTTGTGACCTTTCTTACCTTGTTAAGATAAAGTTAAGTAGGGAACATGCCACATGTGATGCACCAGCCCGTGTAAAGCACATTGTAACATTTAGACTATTTATTCTTTGCTTTCCCCAAAATTGATGGTGTTTTTGCTCTTGTACTTGTTATTAGGAGTTCAGGGATAAAACCTGGGGACTTATGTATGTAAGGCTTGCACGTTATCACATTCTACATCACCAGCCTAAAACCGATCTTACTTTCTGGGTTTAGTACAAGAGTTAGAAATGTATGGGCTAAATGGGAAGCTTGTGTGCTAATTAAAAGTGGTGGTGCGATACAAATTTCTAGCACTTAATAGGTGTCTAATGAATGTTTGCTTAACCAAATTGGATCGAATACATAAGCCACTGGGAATAATTAAAGGATGCCAGAGTCCTATACTGAGACCCTTCATCCTATGTATCAGGGCCTCTTCATCCATAGGGGATATAAAGAATATTTATTGTTGATGAGGTAATAATGTGGTCCATTTGATCTCATTCCAGATTTAGATTATTTTTTTAAAGCTGCCTCTTTTTATGCAGTTTACTCTCAGAAACAACTGGAGTCGATGGACAATGGGTGTTTGGGGGATTATCTATAATAAAGCAAATGGCAGTAATCAGTGCAGACGCAGACTCACTGGGCAGAGATCACTTAATCCCCAGCATGGGATATATGCTAAAATCCAGAAAGTGAAAATGGGCATTAATTGGACCTACCTTTCATTTTTAAGGTTGAACTGAATCTTTACAAGCATGGTAATTATAATCAGATCATTACATTACCCTACTACTCAAGGACATAAGCCCATATGCCACAAATATATACTTGTGGAAAACTCATTGCATATCATAGGGAAACTGAAGAGGATGATGAGGTTCAGCAGAACAGAAATAATTGAACTAAAGAAGGCCTGGGGCAGGGGAGCAGAAATAATTGAAGTAAAGAGGCCTGGGGGAAAAAAGACAGGGGAGAAAGGATAACAAGGAAGACAGGAGAGGAAAGATGTATAAATACACAAAAGGAAAGATGTCCTAGGATGCTAAGGATGGTAATAAGTTCTTGAGTGGGCCTGAGGAAAGCGTGAAAGTGAACCACTGCTGTAATAAACTGGCGGTACACAGCTCTGTCGTTCTCATGCAATGGGCATCATGAGCAAAGTCTTACAGTTGCTGTCCTGTGTTCTCTGTTCCTGAGAAAGAGTACCCCTTCACTTCCATTCTAAGAGAAGCTTGTCAGCCTTCTGGTCCCACTTTCTCCCCCTTCACTATGCTCTATTTACTTTAATGTCTACTGGTTCAATAAGTTGATGCCCTGTTTTCATCTCTAATGGCCTTCCTCACCTGGATAGGAAATTTGTTGCCTTTGAGACCTGTCCACTCTATTACCAGAGCCTATGCTCTAAGTAGTGATCTCTCAATGACTAAGGTTCTTTTGTCTCCAGTAACAGAAACTCACACAAAATAGGCTCAAGATGCAAGTAGGGATATATAAAATGAATGTAAAAGCGTGGTTTTGTTGTTCTTTTTTTTTCTCCTGCAAAAAATGTATTTTATTCTACAAGACTCCATAGAAATCATTTAGGGAGTAGGACGGGGATTGGGTGGGAGTGGTGGCAATGGTGGCAAAACTAAAAGAAAGGGACCGTACTTGCTGCACTCATGGAGGCGTGGGCAAGATGAGATGCTCTTTATTGCATGGCTTGTATCAGGGAACATGGGCAAGATGAGATGCTCTTCGTGCGTGGCTTGTATCAGGGAACATGGGCAAGATGATATGCTCTTCGTGCGTGGCTTGTATCAGGGAACATGGGCAAGATGAGCTGCTCTTTGTGCGTTGCTTGTATCAGGGACGTGGGCAAGATGAAATGCTCTTCGTGGGGCCGGGGCGATAGCCCAGCGGGTAGGGCATTTGCCTTACGCCAACGGCCGGCCCATGCCAGCCTGGGTTCGATCCGGCATCCCATATGGTCCCCTGAGCACCGCCAGGAGTAGTTCCTGAGTGCAGAGCCAGGAGGAACCCCCTGAGCATTGCCGCTGTGACCCAAAAAGCAAAAAAAAAAAAAAAAAAAAAAAACTCTTCGTGTGTGGCTTGTATCAGGGAACATGGGCAAGATGAGATGCTCTTTGCAGACCGTACTTGCTGCACTCCTGGAGGCGTGGGCAAGATGAGATGCTCTTTGTGCATGGCTTGTATCAGGGAACGTGGGCAAGATGAGATGCTCTTCGTGCTTGGCTTGTATCAGGAACATGGGCAAGATAAGATGCTCTTCATGTGTTGCTCGTATCAGGTGCCTTCCACTGCTCCAATTAGCTGCTCAGACAGACCATGTCAGCTCACTAAACTTCTACTGGTGAGTAAAAGGATGGAAGTTATAAGATGAAAGGGGCCAGAGGCTGCTGGGACCCCAGAACACCAAGCCCACCCATTTCTCTGCAAGACTCTTCAGATCTCTATGAACTCTATAAATAGTGTTCCCACTAAACCAACGTAAAAGCATCCTGTGCTTTTAAAAGAAATTCCTAAGTTTCACACCTAAAATCTAGATTTAACAACATCTAGGATAGGGCCAAAGAATTTGTTGCCTCTATGAACCACACCACAGTGACAATGATCTATAGAACACAGTTCAATCATAAGAACTTGCTCCGATGGACCTTTCTTCTGGTTCTCATCGTTTCTATATTATAATTCATCACCTGCTATCACCCACTTATGTCATGTTTCCAGCAGTGAGCATGTGCTTGGAGATTTGCTTTGAGGCTCTATCTGCTTTTCTTTTTATACTTTCTCAATGTCACCCAAAGCAGAGACACATTGCTTTGAGTTGTGCTAACTCCAGAATACTTACCAGGGCTGTCTGTGCTAGTGAGGCGTGTTCAAAGGCCAGAGTTCTAAGTGCTCATCTTCCTAGTGGGGCGGGGGCCATATTGAGGAGTCAGAGCCTGCTTTCCCAGGCTCCCTGTGACTCATGTTCGTTTTTCTACATCTTCTGTTCTCTATTCTAGTCACCATTTCAGGATACAGGAGCTCTAGATTTGCTCAAAAGGGAAATGGAAAAGACTTTGCAAGCTTTAACCTTGGGACCAGATTTTAATGTAGATCACTAAATCTCAAGGAGTGAGATTTGGAGGAAAAAGTCTGACCAGATAAAAGAATAACAGGGAGCATTCTCTCCGTGGTCAACATAGCAACTTCATTTGGAAGGTTGGGTTCAGTATTTCTCGATCCCCAGGTCTTCATGCCATTATATGTCTAGCAAAACTGCCTCCATATTTCTTATAGGATTCATTTCACAGGTTGGAAAGCCTGAGATAGAGTCCCGTAGCAGTGGTCCATGCTAGCTAGCCCTGTTTCTGTATATCTATACTTCCCTGCAAGGTCAATGCAGATTTTAAACTTCAACCTGAGAGGATTATTGGGAGGCTTAAATGAGGAAGCAATTTAGGAAGTATTTTAAAGAGTGTCTCTGCTAAAGATTTATTCTGTTTAAGGAAGACTAAGCCACTTTCTTGGTGCTTAGCACAAAACTTCGCAATCCAGGTGCTCTTCCCTTGGTGGGCACCACTACCTTTACCCTGAGAACCTCTGCTGGGGGCAAGAAAGCTGATCTGGAGCCCAGCTAGTCTCAGTTCTCAGTAGCTTGTTTCCCCACCCTCCGTGGTGAATGTTAGCTGAGGTTGTATCTTGAACCACAAACAAAGGGAGTCTGGTGGGTGGGCTGCACAACTCCAAATACATTAATGGAGGAGTCTCACCTTGTGAAGCCTTAGACTCAGTAAGTCCAGGACAATATAATACTAGCAGCTGCAGAAGCCTTTTCTACAGTTGCCTGGTTAGTTACTGACCGCATCCTGGCGTGGATCAGTGGTGGGGCCACGGAACCACAGTAATACATTCACAGCCACCTTAGCGCGTAATCTCCCTGTTCTCTTCTGGGGATCACGTAGTAATACTTTCTGTCATGACATCCTATGAGGTTACACACTCCCAGATGTATCCCAACACCTTTAGTACAGAAAGATAATGACCACAGTCAGCAATTAATGGCTTTTCCTATCAGACTGACTCACCTGGCAATCTCCTAGCTAGGTGCCGCTTCCACCTCAATACCCACAGGTTGGAGCGAGAAGAGCAACAACTTCGCTTTAACTACCTGGTTCTCACAGACCTTGTCATATTTTAACTTCAAAAATAATCAGGCAATTTGGGCATTGATAAACCCTTTCATCAGAGAAAGAAACAAAAAGCTATTTTGAGCAACACTAACTTTACATTGGTCCAACAGATACTGTCTGGAACACAAAAGGAAATGCTAAGTTGAAGCTGAGCTACAGTTATTTATAAGCAGAGAGCTGCAGCAACCTTTGTTTGATGTTTAGCCACCACAACAACAGCTAACAGACCTACTGGCCTCTCTCGGATGTCTCAAGCTCTAAGTGAAGCATCTGTCAAGTCTGATGGCTCCATGCTGGATAACCCCGCTTTCCCAGTCTCTCTGTGGCTCTCCATGTTTCTCTGGGCTCGCCTGTTCTCCATCCTAGTTGCCTGCTCAGCTTCTTTCTCCATACTAGTCACCTTATCCCCGTTTCTACAGTCATTCCCAAACTTGCTTTAACACTTATGTTCCACCACCAACAAAAGTCTTTAAAGAAACATTTCAAGTATTTTGTTGCCAGGTTTTCTCCTTCTTTTCTTAAAGCAGGGCAAGACCGTGGGCTCCTGGGGTCGGGCAGTTACCAGGCAGGGGCTGGAGCAATAGTACAGCAGGTAGGGGGATTGCTGGCTCCATCCCAGGCATTCCATATGGTCCCCCCTAAGCAACACACCTGAGCACCGCCAGGTGTGTAAAACAATAATTAAATAAAGTTTCAGGTTTAAGGCAGTTGCTACTGGGGCAAGACTGTGATGCAAATCCACTCCTGAAACCACTCCTCAATATTCTTAGGAAAAGGTTGACAGAATGGCAGCAATGGAAGCGATTTATAACTGGCAGCTGCACAGGTCTGGAAGCGCTTCAGAGCGGGTTTCAGGATAAAAGGAAGGTGTTAAGGACTAGTACGGGTTTCAGACACCACGTCAGTCCTTCAAAGTCATCAGCCTTCCACTCTGCTGCGTAAAAAACAGAATTGATCTGAATAAATGGGAGATCTAATTGGCACTTAAATGGCTTGAGAATCCACAGCATCCAGTGAGCTCAGTAGAAAACAGCAAAAATTGTAGAAAAATTGGAGACCTTTTGGGTCCGAAAGAGGGCAGGACAAGGTTATTAGCACAAGAAAGCCCTTTTCAGGTAAAGTCAGGCTCCCTGGAGGGAAGGCCCAAAGGTCTGATTACAGAGAATACCTCACTGGAGCTGCCCTCACCAGAAAACTATAGGCTGATTGGTTTAAAATTCCATTTATGGGAGCAGCAATTAAGCTAGGTAGTAAGTCTTCCTGGGCCCTCCTGACCTATTTGGGGTCTCTTTCCCTCCCTCCCTCCCTCCCTCCCTCCTTCCTTCCTTCCTTCCTTCCTTCCTTCCTTCCTTCCTTCCTTCCTTCCTTCCTTCCTTCTTCCTTCCTTCCTTCCTTCCTTCCTTCCTCCCTTCCTTCCTCCCTCCATCCTTCTTTTCTTTCTTCCTACCTTCCTTCTTCCCTTCCTCCCTCCCTCCCTCCTTCTCTCTCTCTCTCTCTCTCTCTCTCTCTCTTCATATTTAAGCTAAGTTTCTCACTTCAGCCTGTGTTCCCTTATGAGCTACTTGGGAGCTTTAAAAGTGCCGATTTTCAGATTCCGCTCAGCTGGAAGAGAACTCCTTGAGAACTGGCCCTAGTTGTTGGTGACTTTCCCTACCTTTCTTTTTATTTACTATGAGATGGTTCCAATGTAGCCAGTTGCTCAAGAACCAACTGATCTTTAGGATATTGCACAGGGACAGTTCTCTGAAAGTTAAATGGGGGGGGCCACTACTATTTAAATCAGATTCTGTAAGGTTTGAAGACATTTTCCATGGTGATAACATAAATTCCTTCATATAATTCAGGAGTAGGAGTAGGTATAAACACCTACACCTCCCATTAACCACTTGTTTAGTAACATCTTATTAACATCTTATTTTGTGTAAGGAAATGCTAATTATCTTGTGGCATAATATTTCTATTTGTATTCTGGGCAGTAAAAGGGACAAAACCATGGACAGACAAATCCATCCACAATCCCAAAGGGGATAGTCCCAAGGACAGCCTGGCTTCCTAAAAGCCTTTCTCCATGTTCAAGGTCCTGCCACAGCTAAATCTCGAACCTTGATCTAATACCGGAATTAATGAACAGCATGCACCAGAGCCATAGTAAAGTAGACGGACATTTGCTTTTGCATGTGGCCAACCGAGGTTCAATCCCAGGCACCCCATAGGTCGCCCTAGCCCACCAGGAACAATCCCTGAGCTCAGAGCCAGGAGTAAGCTCTGAGTACTGCCGCTCCCCTTTCTTGCTCCTCCCCCTCCATCTCATATAAGGACAGTACATATTCATTTCCTGTTCCCTAAAGCTCTTTAGGCATAAATAAGCAAAAAGGCTTCTTGCTGGCTCCTCTTTATGGAATGGTTAGAGTGATATCTACATGGCACTTTACAGTTTCCATATCATTTTCCTTCCATTACTATCTCAGCCAAGCTCAGAAAAAACCCAGAAAGAATAATTTCCTCCATTTAATATAAAAGGAGTTGGTCGTGGATACTCTATCTAAGGTCACTTAGATGTGAAATGTAAAAAAAAAAAAACCTAGTTCAGGCATCTGTGGTACCTTTGTAAAGTCTAATAAATATTGCTGAATAAATTTTGTGGAAACAATGAATACAGATGGATCGATTTATCTTGTATGAAACAATGATAAACATTTTTAAATATACACTTAATTATGTTAACTTAAATACACACTACTGGTTATAAACAAGATGTCTATACCTAGGTAGAAACCTGGCACTGAA
>JAJIBD010013066.1:0-29050 GCA_021461705.1 Cryptotis parvus | reverse complement strand
CTTCTTTATTCCTTCCTACCTTCCTTCCTTTTCATTCATTTATTCTTTCTTTCTTGATTCCTCAATGACTATCATAATTCTTTTTACTTTGTTGTTTGTTTTTAGGTGTTTTTGTGTAAGTTTTGGGTATTAGTCTTATATTATCACTATCACTATCACTATCTTCCCGTTTATCATCTATTTGCTAGAGCGGGCACCAGTAATATCTCCATATGTCCTGTCTCATGCTAGTAGAACCCAAAGGCCTCTGCTTGCTCCAGGAACATAAAGAGCTCTCAAACCATTATATTAGTCATGGGAATGACCTAATATAAATGTTACTGGTATTTGGCATATCAAATACTACACGAGCAGCTTGCCAGGCTTGCCGTGTGGGTGGCATACTCTTGTAGTCACCTCTAAATAAAGCATTTATTGTTGAACTGTGCGACCGCTAGAGGCCACGCCGAGCCAGGCTGTGATAGTCCGGTCTGCTGGGTGGAGTTGTGACGAGAGGGAAGTCCGATGTGGAAAACGTCGGCCCCCATGGAGTAGGGGGTCGTCTGGCTTGTTGTGAGGCTCTGCTGGGGTGGCAGGCCAGGGCTAGAATCCGCCATGCCTCCTGGGCGCCTCATGAGCAGCTGGGCACAGGGAGATCAAGTAGCAGCTCTGCCCCATGTCTGAGAGTCTCTGGTTCAGCATACCTGGGCCGGATTGAAAAAAAAAAAAAAACAAAACTGCTGCAGGGTGGGTGTTGATGATCCAGGCTGTGATAGTCTGGTCTGCAGGGTGGAGTTGTGACGAGAGGGAAGTCCGCCAGGAGTAATTCCTGAGTGCAGAGCCAGGAGAAACCCCTGAGCATTGCCGGGTGTGACCCAAAAAGAAAAAAAAATAATTTATTTTATTCTAAAACTTATTGTTGTAAAAATTAAATAAATAGGGAGCCAGAGCAATAGCACAGCGGGTAGGGCATTTGTCTTGCACACGGCTGACCCAGGTTCTATCCCCGGCATCCCATATGGTTCCCTAAGCATCGCCGGGGTTAATTCCTGAGTGCAGAGCCAGGAGTAACCCCTGAGCATTGCTGAGTGTGTCCCAAAAAGAAAAGATGATAAATAAATAACAACTACTGTTGTGTTTTATAATATGTTTACAATAGTGTTCACCTTTATCGACTTGACGTGGGTTACCGCTTCCTACTGTCATGAGAAGATCCACCACCATCCTCAATGTCCTGTGCTGTTTCTAAACCGAGGGACTTATTTCTTCCCCTTTCCCCTTTGTTTAGTATTTCATTTTTATTTATTTATTTGTTTTTAATGGAATCATCTGATAGGCAATTACAATTCCTAAGGGTTTCAGGCATGCAACGTACTGATACCCGCCCATTCACGGTGCATATTTTCCACCGCCCATGTCCCTGGCAATTGGTTTGTTCCTTTTCAACTTTCCTCCTTCTTCTTCTTTCTCTCAATCAGGAGGAAATGGGGAAGTCGTTGGAAATTGTTCAGCGATCACACATCGTGCCCGTTCGACTACAGTCCCAGATTCATGCTGTCTCTGCTTTATGGCAAGCAACAAAAATCTGAGCAGCTTACAAGCAAGCTTACAAGTCTTATATTATACCTTTTATATCCCACAGATGAGTGTAATTATTTATATTTATCTCTTCTATTGACTCATTTAACTCATCATGATGATTCCCATGTCCATCTTTTTATAAAGAACTTCATGAATTATTTTTTTTCTGGTGGCTGTGCAGCATTCCAGTGTATAGATATACCATACTTTATCCAATCATCTGTTCTCAGGAACTCAGGTTTTCACTTCTGCCTATTGTGGTCAGCGCTGCAATGAACATAGAAATGCAGATGGCATTTCTGCTGTGTGTTTTTGGGCTCTGCCATAATTCTTATGTTAACCTCTAAACTCAGAAAACTTTCAAAAATAAATATTATCTTTTATACTCCTTCTGTTTCTTATATGTTTCATCAATTCTTTGATACTAAGGTATCATGCTGGGTGATAAAAATTTAGAATCATACAAAAGAAAATTGGTGAGTCTTAAACTTTGCCACTACTTACATAAGAACATTAACTAAAAACCATATCCTCAGTTCTCTGAGGTGACTATTAAGATAATGTAATTGAGAAGATCAACTCCGCAGACATCTTGAATATGGAGATAACCCATGTGACCCCATGACATCCCAGTAAGGTATTTTCATCTCCTGTAGCAGAACAGCAATACAGTGCATTTCACTTTTGACTAAAAGAACTGGTACACAGGGACTCTTGCTAAAGTTATTTTGAGTCCTATTGGTTAAAGAGGTAGCCCCAGGCCATCTATATCAAAGTACACAAGATTTTTGGATTTCTCAAACCAGTAAATGATCAAGATAAATTTGAACACTCAGATTTCCACTCACCATTGAGGTAGGTCATAAAAGTGTCACCAGACTTAACCACAATGGTCAGCAAAAGCTCATACACACCTCTAATCTCAGGAGTCTTCCATTAGAGAGAGATATTTGGATACTTCAAAAGGTAGGCACTTTTAACCTCAGTAAAATGTCAGTGATTTCTGCTGAAGTTGCCTTTAGTGCAGTTGACTAAGTGACTTGCCCCAGGAGAGTTAATAATCTAAATCATAATAAACAACATGTCTGATACTAATAGATATCCAAAATGGATATCCGCTAATAGAAAACATAAATGAATATCCATATGCAGGAACTTTGTTCATTATTTAAAAGCCAACATCTTACTTTTGCATTGCAATAGTATTATGTTGCTCTTATGGTCACTTCAAAACATGATCACAGGATTTTTTACTGGGGAAACATTCTCACAGGATGTTTTTAGTGGGAAGCACAAAAAAACATGCTCACAAGGATAGTTTTTACTGGGAAAAACAAAATCATACAAACATACTGTTCATACTATTTCTCCATCTCAGATTTCATTTTTTACATACTTTCTGAACTTTGAAATGTATTCATTACTCTGAATTTGTAAGAAGTGTATTTTCAGGAATTCTTTCTGAATGTTACAAACCTGTTTGTGTATACCGATTTAGGACATAGATAGTTTCAAGGAAATATCAGAACATTCTTTGATTCTAAAAATCTTTGATCAAATGGTAGCCTGAGAACTTTGTGAATTACATTATCATAGTGGAATTATCCTAGAAGTAATTATGGCTTTTTAAATATAAATCAGGAATTCAGAGGTATTCTCCCTGGGGTGTGAGGCTGGATGGGCGTGTGCCTGGGGTCTTGGTAGAGCCCCAGGCCTCAGCAGAAGGTGGAACTACAACCCCCAGAAACCGAGGGGAAGCGGAGTAAACGGACATTTTGAACTTTGAACTCTCATACTGGCCTGTCTCCACCTCAGGTATTCTCCCTAGGGTGTGTGGCTGGCTGGGCTGGCAGCCTCTCACACCGCCCGCTTATTAATACAAAAAACTAGGAAATTCAACCCCAAGGGAAGGTAATACCCTCAAGAAAAAAGAAACAGTATACTAGAGGAATCTATCCCTGAACACCGCAACACCATGGGGGAACAACGCAGATCCCCAGTTTGAAGAACAGATGAAGGAATCAACCCTGAAGACTCAAAAAAAGAATGCAGATGTGCATGATCTCTCTGACAATGAATCTAGAGAAGAAATTGGTAGGATGTTTAAGGAGCTCAACAAAAAAATGGAGCAGATGTCCAATAAAATACAGGAGAACATAAATGAAGCAGTTGGAAAGATCAGTCAATAAATTATGGGAGGAAATGAGAGCAGAAATGAGAACATGCAAATAGAAATATCATCACTTAAAAACTCAGTAGATGAAATGAAAAAGGCAATAGGGGCTCTCAGTAGTAGGATGACAGCAGCAGAAGAGAGAATCAGTGAGACTGAAAATGAGCTGCAGAAAGCACTCAGAGAACTACACAAGATGGAAAAAAGACCAGAAAATGGATCAGCAACAGAACAGAGAACAATGGGATGAATCCAGGCGGAACAACATAAGAATCATTGGCATCCCAGAGAGACAGGAAAGTAACCCCAAGGAAATTCAAAAGTTAAAAACATCCTGGCTGAAAAGTTCCCGAGTTAAAGGATGAAGGCATCCAGATCCAAGAAGCCCGGCGCATACCAGCAAGAAGAGACCCCAATAGAAAGACCCCAAGTCACATCCTAGTAAAAATAATGGATGCCATAGACAGAGACACAATTCTTCAGGCAGCAAGATCAAAGAAGGAAATCGTATACAAAGGAGCATCCATTCGACTCTGAGCAGACTTCTCAAAAGACACCCTCCAAGCCCAAAGGCAGTGGTGGGCTATAGTAAGAAAACTCAATGAAATGATGGCCTCAGCAAGAATTCTTTATCCAGCTAAACTCTCACTCAGATTTGAAGGACAGTTATACTTCTTGGATAAACTACAGCTTAGGAACTTTGTAAAATCAAAACCAACCTTAAAAAGGACTGAAAGATCTACTATAAGACGAGACGTAAGTCAAAAGAACAACCAACCTATACAGAAAGATGGCACAAAATCCTATGACAATAATCTCTCTCAATGTCAATGGTCTAAATGTACCAGTTAAGAGACACAGAGTGGCGAAATGGATCAAAAAATTGAATCCGACATTCTGTTGCCTTCAAGAAACACACCTGAACAAGCGGAGCAAAGACAGGCTCAAAATAAAAGGCTGGAAAACAATCCTTCACTCAAACAACCCATCTAAAAAGGCTGGAGTAGCCATACTGGTATCCGACAACATAGACTTCAGGCTGAAGAAGGTCAGAAGGGACAGTGAAGGTCACTTCTTAATAGTCAAGGGATGCATATATCAGGAAGAAGTCATGCTATTAAACATATGTGCACCCAACAAGGGGCCATCAAAATACCTAAAACAACTACTAATAGACTTCAAAGAAGACATTGACAGCAACACAATTGTAGTTAGAGACTTCAACACTGCTCTATCAACTCTGGATAGATCAACAAGATTGAAACTTACCAAGGAAAAACTGGCCTAAAAGAAGAGATGGGA
Organism: Cryptotis parvus; assembly: GCA_021461705.1. Classification (NCBI taxonomy): domain Eukaryota; kingdom Metazoa; phylum Chordata; class Mammalia; order Eulipotyphla; family Soricidae; genus Cryptotis; species Cryptotis parvus. Next base: position 24,015 of record JAJIBD010013066.1, on the reverse strand, counting down.
GAAAGAGGGCTGGTAGACATATACAGGACATTTCATCCCCAAAAAGCTGAATACACTTTCTTCTCCAGTGCACATGGAACATACTCCATAATAGATCACATGCTGAACCATAAATCATACCTCCATAATATCAATAAGATAGAAATTGTACCGACTATTTTTTTCAGACCATGATGTGCTGAAAATAGAAGTTAATTGTACACAAAAATGGAGACCAATACCAAGTACCTGGAAACTAAATAGCTCACTGCTGAACAACCAGCAAGTCATAAAATAAATCAAAGAGGAAATCCAAAGATTCCTGGAAACAAATGAGACTGAAGACACGAATTACCAGAACTTGTGGGATACAGCGAAAGCACTGTTAAGAGGCAAGTTCATAGCTCTTCAAGCATTCATCAGAAAAGAAGAAAAGGCCATCACAAACAGTCTGACTTCACAACTGAAGATCTTAGAAAGTGATCAACAAAAAGAGTCCAACCCAAGCAAAAAGAAAGGAATAATAAAACTTAGAGCAGAAATCAATGAGATGGAATGTCAAAAAACAATCCAAAAGATTAATGAAACCAAAAGCTGTTTCTTTGAAAAAATAAACAAGATTGACAAACCACTTGCAAGACTTGTAAGAAAAGGAAAAGAGAGAACACAAATAAATAGAATCAGAAATGAAAACGAGGACATCACAACAGAAACCACAGAAATTCAAAAGATCATCAGAGATTACTATGAGAGCCTGTATGCCACGAAACAAGAGAACCTAGAAGAATTGGACAAATTCCTGAATTCCTGTAGCCTCCCAAGTCTGCCACAAGAAGATTTGGAATACCTCAACAAACCTATCTCCATCGAGGAGATGGAATTGGTAATCAAAAGTCTCCCCAAACACAAAAGCGCAGGTCCAGATGGATTCACCAGTGAATTCTACAAAACCTTTAAAGAGGACCTACTCTCTTCTTTTCTGATGAATGCCTGAAGAGCTATGAACTTGCCTCTTAACACTGCTTTTGCTGTATCCCACAAGTTCTGGTAATTCGTGTCTTCAGTCTCATTTATTTCAAGGAATCTTTGGATTTCCTCTTTGATTTCTTTTATGACTTGCTGGTTGTTCAGCAGTGAGCTGTTTAGTTTCCAGGTACTTGGTATTGGTCTCCGTTTTTGTGTACAATTAACTTCTATTTTCAGTGCATCATGGTCTGAAAAAATAGTTGGCACAATTTCTATCTTCTTGATTTTATGGAGGTATGATTTATGGCTCAGCATGTGATCTATTTTGGAGTATGTTCCATGTGCACTGGAGAAGAAAGTGTATTCAGCTTTTTGGGGATGAAATGTCCTGTATATGTCTACCAGCCCTCTTTCTTCCATCTCCTCTTTTAGGGCCAGTATTTACTTGGTAAGTTTCAATCTTGTTGATCTATCCAGGGTTGATAGAGCAGTGTTGAAGTCTCCAACTACAATTGTGTTGCTGTCAATGTCTTCTTTGAAGTCTATTAGTAGTTGTTTTAGGTATTTTGCTGGCCCCTCATTGGGTGCATATATGTTTAATAGCGTGATTTCTTCCTGATATATGCATCCCTTGACTATTAACAAGTGACCTTCACTGTCCCTTCTGACCTTCTTCAGCCTGAAGTCTATGTTGTCAGATACCAGTATGGCTACCCCAGCCTTTTGGATGGGTTGTTTGAGTGAAGGATGGGATTATATAAAATTGAAAAGCTTCTGCACCTCAAAAGAAACGGTGACCAAGATACAAAGACAATCCACAGAGTGGGAAAGGATATTCACCCAATACCCATCTGACAAGGGGTTAATATCCAGGATATATCAGGCACTGGTAGCACTCCACAAGAAGAAAACAGCCAACCCCATCAAAAAATGGGGGAGAAGAAATGAACAGAAGCTTCCAAAAAAGAAGAAATTCGAATGGCCAAAAGGCATATGAAAAAGTGCTCTTCATCTTTGATCATCAGGGAGATGCAAATCAAAACAACAATGAGGTACCATCTCACCCCACAGAGACTGGCACACATCCAAAACAGCAAGAACAACGGGTGCTGGCGTGGATGTGGGGAAAAAGGGACTCTCATCCACTGCTGGTGGGAGTGCCGACTGGTCCAGCCCTTTTGGAAAACAATATGGACATTCCTCCGAAAGCTAGATATTGAGCTCCCATTTGATCCAGCAATAGCACTCCTGGGAATATACCCTAGAGACCGAAAAACACATAGCAGAAACACTATCTGTACTTCTTTATTCATCTCTGTGCTATTCACTATAGCTAGAATCTGGAAACAACCTAAATGCCCGAGAACAGAGGACTGGCTAAAGAAACTGTGGTTCATCTACACTATGGAATACTATGCGGCTGTCAGAAAGGATGAAATTATGAAATTTACCTGCAAATGGATGGACATGGAGTCTATCATGCTGAGTGAAATTAGTCAGAAGGAAAAGGACAGATATAGAATGACTGCATTCATTAATAGGATATAGATACCAGTGTTTTAATAAATATGGGAAATTGTAATGGCAGATTAAAACTCACCACTGAATATACACAAAGAGACTTAAGTGATTAACTCTAACTATCTGCAGGGCTAGCCACAATGTGTAAAATAAGAGGGAGAGAGATGCAGAGACAGAGAGAGAGATAGAGAGAGAAAGAGAGGAAACTGGGGTACCTGCTATTAAGGCGGGTGGGGGATGGGAGGGGAGGGGTACATTGGTGGTGGAAATGGGGCACTGGTGGAGGGATGGGTGCTGGAATACTGTATTACCAAGAACCAATTATGAACACCTTTGTAATTGTATGTTTCACGGTGGTATAATAAAAAATAAAAAAAAAAATAAAGAGGACCTACTCTCAATTCTTTTTAAGTGCTTCCGGCAAATTGAAGAAACAGAAACACTCCCAAATAGCTTTTATGAGGCACATATCACCCTGATACCCAAAGCTGACAGAGATGTCACAAAAAAGGAAAACTACAGACCAGTCTCCTGATGAATACAGATGCTAAGATCTTCAACAAAATACTAGCAAATAGAATCCAAAGAGTCATCAAAAAGATTATACATCATGACCAAGTGGGATTCATCCCGGGAATGCAAGGATGCTTCAACATCCGCAAGCCAATCAACATAATACATCACATCAACAAAAGAAAAATAAAAACCATATGATCATATCAATAGATGCAGAGAAGGCATTTGACAAGATTCAACACCCGTTCATGATAAAAGCTCTCTGTAAAACGGGTATTGAAGGAACCTTCCTCAAGATAATCCAGGCCACCTACTACAAGCCCATAGTGGGGGAAAAACTGAAAGCCTTCCCCTTAAGATCAGGACAAGACAAGTTTGCCCATTCTCACCACTTCTATTTAATATAGTACTGGAAGTTCTTGCAATTGCAATCAGGGAAGAAAAAAGACATTAAGGGCATCCGGATAGGAAGGGAAGAAGCCAAGTTATCACTATTTGCAAATGACATGATATTATACCTGGAAAACCCAAAACTCTCTACCAAGAGGCTCCTAGAAATAATACATTCCTATAGTAGAGTGGCAGGGTACAAAATCAATACCCAAAAGTCAATGGCCTTCCTATATGCAAACAGTGAAAGAGAAGAAAGGGACATTAAAGAAACTATCCCATTCACAATTGTGCCCCAGAAAATCAAATACCTAGGAATCAGTTTGACAAAGAATGTAAAGTCTGTCTACAAAGAAAACTACAAAACGTTACCTCAGGAAATAAAAGAATCCCTGAAGAAATGGAGACATATTCCCTGCTTATGGATTGGAAGGATTAACATTATCAAGATGGTAATACTCCCTAGAGCTTTATACAGATTCAATGCGGTCCCTATAAAGATACCCATGATGTTCTTCAAATAAATTGAACAAACAATCCTGAAATTTTCATGGAATAATAAACCCCCAACTAATTCCTAAAGCATTCCTTGGGAAAAAGAAGATTGGAGGTATCACTTTTCCCAACCTCAAGCTCTACTAGAGAGCAGTTGTAACAGTGTGGTATTGGTATAGAGACATACCTGTAGACCTATGGGATTAACTGAATATCCTGAAACACACTCTCAAATATACAACCACTTAATCTTTGATAAAGGAGCAAAAAATATTAAATGGAGCAAAGGAAGCCTCTTAAACAAATGGTGCTGGGAAAACTGGGAAGCTACGTGTAAAAAAAATGAACTTAGACCTCCTTCTAACGCCATGCACAAAATTCAGATCAAAATGGATTATAGATCTCAACATCAGACATGAATCCGTAAGGTACATCAAAGAAAACATAGGCGAAATGCTCTACGGCATCGTAACTAAAAGTATCTTTAAAGAGGACACACCACTGACCAAGCAAATGGAAGCAAAGATAAACAAATGGGATTATATAAAATTGAAAATCTTCTGCACCTCAAAAGAAACGGTGACCAAAATACAAAGACAACCCACAGAGTGGGAAAGGATAGTCACCCAATACCCATCTGACAAGGGGTTAATATCCAGGATATATCAGGCACTGGTAGCCCTTCACAAGAAAAAAACAGCCAACCCCATCAAAAAATGGGGAGAAGAAATGAACAGAAGCTTCCAAAAAAGAAGAAATTTCAGTGGCCAAAAGGCATATGAAAAAATGCCCTTCATCTTTAATCATCAGGGAGATGCAAATCAAAACAACAATGAGGTACCATCTCACACCACAGAGACTGGCACACATCCAAAACAGCAAGAACAACCTGTGCTGGAGTGGATTTGGGAAAAAAAGGGACTCTGATCCACTGTTGGTGGGAGTGCCCTTTTGGAAAACAATATGGGCATTCCTCCGAAAACTAGATATTGAACTCCCATTTGATCCAGCAATAGCACTCCTGGGAATATACCCTAGAGACCAAAAAACACATAGCAGAAACACTATCTGTACTTCTTTATTCATCTCTGTACTATACACTATAGCTAGAATCTGGAAACAACCTAAATGCCCGAGAACAGAGGACTGGCTAAAGAAACTGTGGTTCATCTACACTATGGAATACTATGCAGCTGTCAGAAAAGACGAAATTATGAAATTTACCTGCAAATGGAGGGACATGGAGACTATCATGCTGAGTGAAATTAGAAGGAAAAGGACAGATATAGAATGACTGCATTCATTAATAGGATATAAATAGATACCAGTGTTTTACTAATGTGTGAAACGGGAATGGCAGATTAAAACTCACCATTGAATATACACAAAGAGACTTAAGTGATAAACTCTACATATCTGCATGGCTAGGCACAATGTGTAAAATTAGAGGGAGAGAGATGCAGAGACAGAGAGAGAGACAGAGAGAGAAAGAGAGAAAACGGGGGTACCTGCTATTGAGGCAGCCTGGGGGGTGGGCGGGAGGGATGGGATACTTTGGTGGTGGAAATGGGGCACTGGTGGAGGGAGGGGTTCTGGAATACTGTAGTACCAAGAACCAATTATGAACACCTTTGTAATTGTATGTCTCACGGTGGTATAATAAAAAAATTTTTAAAAATCAGGAATTCAGTGATACTTATTTTAGTAATTTTCAATAGGGATGTCACAATATTACTGGTGAGACATGAATTCCTCAAGTTTGGCTTCAAATTTTGATCAATGTGTACAATGAATTTTACTACAAATGTGGCTACAAGTTATGATAATGTTATCTATCAGATACAAGGTTGTGCTGAGTAAGACAAGGAAGCCTTGTAGAATAACGAAAAAACCTGCTGACTGCAGGAGAAAGATGATCATGATATAAAGTCAGCATAGGTAAAGGAGCTTGGATTTCTTAGAATATTTAAGAAAATTTTCTTTTAGGGTGTATTAGAAAACTAATAGCAAAATAAACTGTTTTTCTAAAACTTTTCTTTGAGTCAAGGGCAATCCACAATGGGTTTTTGAAAGGCATTGTAGTAGCATTCTATTGTAATAGAATTGCAAAGGAACTATTATAGACTTATTTATTTTTACTGTCAATCTTTTCATTGCTTTCACATGTTTTCACAGAAGTTTTAACATTTTAAAGGCTTGGAAGTATTCATTTAGCATCACAGAACCTTATCCTTCAAATGTGATTAGAACAGCAGCTCAGTATTTACCCAGTGAATAGCAATCTATGACTTATATGTTTATGTTAGAAATGTCCCGTTTCTTAGAAGGGTCATGTGATGGATAGCTGAGGGATGGAAAATTTGAAACAACCTCTTGTTAAAAATTTTGGACAGCAATGACAGAAAATCAAGTGCTCTAAAAAATGTACATAATAGAATGAAGCTCATTAAAATTGCTACATACATGACTATGAAGGACCAACATACTGAATGTTGAACTCATATTTGTTGACTAGACAAATAAATCAATTTTCCAATTAAAAATAGTACTCATATTGTGGATTTACTATCTAATACATACATATACACAAACACACACACATATAATCTTTATTAAGAAAGATGGTATAATTTCACCATTTTGTTATTAAGACTTCTAAAGCTAGAAATTAATTTGTCTAAAATATGGGAATAACATATTGGGAATATGGGAATAAAATATGGGAATAAAATATGGGAATGACATATAATGTGGAAGCAACCCATGGAGCTGACCTCCTGGTAAGGGGCTCGGCCATCCCTGGCCGAGTCCAACATTGCTCCAAGGGTTTGCTCTCATGAGCAGGGGAGAGACCTTGCTGGCCAGACTCAGAGTGGAGTTTTTGGCCCTGCCCTTTCCTCCGCCTCCATGCCAGTTGCCCTGGAAGAGAGAGACCCACCCACGCCAGACCCACAGGTTTTTTGGTGGCCATGCGATATTTCTTATAGGATACTATTTTAGCATAAGGTTCTTCCCAATTTCTTTCACATTTATACATAGTAAACAGTTCTAGACATGTTTTGACTGATACCAGTAAGCCTAGCAAGAAGCCAGAGTAAACCACACATCTTGCAGTTAGTCATTCTCAATATCCAGATTCCATAGTTCCTCAGAGTTCCATCCAGAAGAAAACCTGATCTTCCCCCTTTAAGTTTCATCAGTAAATACTCGGGTTGAGAGCCTTCTACTGAGACTATACCACCTACATGGTAAGCCTGGCAAGCTACCCGTGTTTTATTTACTTTTTATGCCAAAGACTAGTAATTATTATGGACCTCAGTTCCATGACCTGAAAAATGGTTTCGGGCTCCTCCTGTCCCTGGAGCAAGTAGATGCCCTTGGGTTGCACTTGCTTGTGACAGGACTAATGGAGATGTTACTAGTGCCCACTCAAGCAAATCGATGAACAATGGGAAGACAAGATGGGAATAACCTAAATGTTGATCAACAATAAAATGAATTGATGACTGGGTCACACCTGAAAGTGCTTACTCTCTGCTCTGTGCTGAGGGAGTCATTCCTGGTGGTGTTAAAAAATCATGTAGTGCTAAAACCCAGGCCTTCCTTCATACAAAGCATGGTCTCAGCCCTTTGAGCTATCTTTCTGGCCCAAGTGGGATTAAAAATCCCCTGGCCTCCACAAGCAGAACTCCAGAAAATCAGGACTACCGCTTGCTCTGCTTTGCTTCACAGTTCAGTGCTTGGATCCAATGACACGGTGATGCTCAGTCCAAGTACCACAAAGGATGTACCAGACTGGGAAGGTGCTACGGATCAAAAATTAAGACCTCATGCTTGCTAGGTGTGTATTCTACTGCTTGAGTTAACTCCTCGGCCCTAGACTCAATACTCAACTGAAAATCAACACCATTTTATTATGCTATAATAGGGTAAGCAAAAAAAATTGTTAATGCGTGTCCTACAGAGCATTCAAACTTTAACCACTTAAAGTTAAAATGTGGGAAGAGTGGATATGGATCTATTTATAGAGGCAGTATCTTGATACAGAGCCAATATCTTGTGAGGTATAGCTCTCATGGCACTCAAACATCACTGAAAATGTTCCCTACTAAAAAACAAACAAACTAGCAAACAAAAAACCAAAAACTAGCAAATAGAAGGTGAAACACATTTTTTATTGTTTGTTTTATTTCTTAAATAGGTGAAATATAACATATCTATTGTTGGTTTTCCAACACTCAGGGAACAAGATTAAAATTAGTTTGTTTAACTCTGTGTCTTCATGATTGGATTCGTCTTATTTTCCTAATAAACTAAGATATTCCTGACTCCAGATTGCACCTCTGTCTTCTCTCTTTGGCAGTTTTGTACCAAATCTTTGTATAAATGCCAAGTCTCAGAAAGTCTCAGAAAGTCACTCAGTTCTCATTCTCTCTAATCACAGACTCCATTCCCCAACCTGATTCTCTTATCCACTACTAAACTGAAGTATTTTGTTTTCTTGTTTATTGTTTCTCACTCTCAATATTATGTGCATTCCAAGTATTCTCAGTATTATAACGGGAGCCATAATGCCTAAAGTAATGTCAGACGCATAGTAGGCTATCAAAAATATGTTAAATAAATGAATTAATTCATCCTCTCAAGCAAAGACTGACATTACTTGCAGCTATAAAAACATTTATTTCATCTGGAAGATAGACGGTACTTTGGAAGTCTAGGGAGGTGAAAAATAATGTCTGGGTAAGATGCTGTCATGTTATGAAAACATATGATTGATCAAGGAGCATAGCCTCTTTGCTGAAAGAAAATGACAGCAAAAATGATGAAGTTTAAACAGAACTGAAAGGATTGAAAATTTGTGGCTTTTTTCTTACTGGTCAAGTTAAACTTCATGGCCACAAAATGGTACAGGTAAAAATGAATTTTGGCCAAAGTTAGCTAATGACAAATTTCACTATTGGGCCACAAGATAGATCTCATTTTAATGTGAACAAACTTCCATAGCAAGGGCAATGTCCTATTTGTGAGTATATCAACCTAATATTTTAAAAAGGCTAGAGCAATTTCATCCAGACATAGAATTATACTACTCTCTAGCTAAGTTGAAACCACAGCAGAATTCAGAGTATGTCATCTGAGTGTCAATTTGTGAACTCTTAACTCTAGCAAGTTTTAGAAGATGACAAATCAATTCCTATTCAGCTACCCATCCCAAGGTTAAGGTATCTCAAAGGTACAATCACCAAGACTCAGATGTACTTTGAAATTTAACAGTTATTGTTTCAGGTTAGAAGTATAATCTAATGAAGTGTGCAGTAATATCCTGTGGTGAGTGCCTGAACGTTAATCTGCTTGGAATAACACAATGGATCTCATTCGACCTTGTCATCTCTATTGAATTTAACACTCCCAGTGAACACATTTTGAGTAGCCCACCTCAAATGGATGTGATCTATTTCGATTTTCATTCTTCCTTCTAATAGTTTAGTACAGTTGAGTAACTCCTGGGGCCCCGGTACAAATCTACAGTGCTGTTCCCTGCTGCCAATTACAGGCTGGTGCCTGATGTCGCTAGAAATTGACCTTCATATAAAACTGCTCCTTATTCTAGGAGGTGATTGAGAAACCCAATAGCTAATTCACTCCCAAGGGTCTCTCTCCATGCATCTGTAGAGGGCCTTGGCAGCTGTAGACTATGTGAGGGCTGGGAACTGGCAACATCTGTTTCCCTACATAATTAGTACCAACTGCTCTGAGTAGTTTAGTGCTGTGGGGTAACATTATGCAGTAGCTTCTGGTTCCCGTATTTGGTAGAGCATAGGGAGTAAGGCATAATTCAGCAGCGATCAATTCTGTTTTCCTAGATGAGCTGGTTACTGCCAAAGAATAACACATGGCATTCACTCTTTCTTTTTTTTCAGAATATTTACAAGAACTCCATTTCTATCATCTATTGCAGTCCCTAGACAAAGTATAGGAAGAATTGCCTTTTGCTACACCCATCCAAGTAAACATTGGATGATTATTTAGCTAACACTGTATAGCTATCTAGAGAATACAGGTGTCAGGAAAGGGTCTGCTTGTGTAGTGTAAGCTCTATTGAAAATTAGTGCGCTATCTAAACACTTTGGGTAAAATGCCCGCCCATCCCCCCCATTTAAAAGTCTATTTTAGTCTCACTGCACAAACTAGGTTAAAGTAGATTAATTAAAACCTCAATTTCTTTTCTTTTCTTTTCTTTTCTTTTTTTTTTTTTTTTTTTGCTTTTTTGGGTCACATCGGCAAGGCTCAGGGGTTACTCCTGACTCTACACTCAGGATTTTCTCCCCGGCGGCACTCAGGGGACCATATGGGATGCCGGGGAATCCAACACAGGTTGGACGCTTGCAAGGCAAATGCCTCACCCGCTGTACTATCGCTCTGGCCCCAAAACCTCAATTTCTTCCTGATGTAGGGCACATAGCTTAACTCTCTCAAGAAAACAACAATTGGGGCCGGAGCTATAGCACCGTGGCGAGGGTGTTTGCCTTGCATGTGGCCGACCCGGTTCGATCCCCAGCATCCCATATGGTCCCCTAAGTACCTTCAGGAGTAATTCCTGAGTGCAGAGCCAGGAGTAACTCCTGAGAGTCGCTGGGTCTGACCCCCAAAAAATTACTTAACCCCAAAATGTGGGTAAATAGGGAAAATAACATATTGATAATTTCTGAAGTCTCTTTTATGTGTGGGCCTAGTGCTTGATATATAGCTAAGTTTCATAATGTCCTTTTTTTGGGATAGGTATCCTATCTGATAGGACTCTCTTTAGTGGGACTCCTTTCTGGTAGGATCCTCTTTGGTGGGAGAATTGGGTTCTCATGTATGGTCTAAGTTCTGACCAGAGCTAGAAGTCTTTCATTATATTGAATTGCAGTGGTAGACCTTTTGTACTATTAAAAGCCTTTTGGAACTGCGCTGGACTCATGAATTTTTATCTGTTCCCCAGCAGCCCCGGTAGAAGAGAACTTTTCTAATACTTTTGGGGACCCCAGAAGCTCCCTGACATTTGGCGTTCCTGGGTGGGCCCGACAGACATCATCTGGCCTGACTATCATCAGACAGAGATTGTCTGCATCTGAACCTGCCTTATCCATGCAAGGCAAGTGCTCTCCCACTGAGCCACATTCCAAGCTCTCTGTAATCTCTGCAAACCAGGTGCCAAGAATGCTGGGGCACTCAGAGAAGACAGAGTTTGACTCAAACACACGGGGCAGAGCTGCTACTGGCTCTCCCTGTGCTCAGCTGATAATGAGGCACCCGGGAAAGATGGCATGTTCTAGATGCCTGCCATCCCAGCAGAGCCTTGCAAGAAGCGAAAGAAAACCCAGCACCATGAGGGGCCACCATTTTCAACATCTAGACTCCACAGTGCATCAGAGCTCCACCAAGAAATACCGATCTCTCTCTTTTGTGGTTCAACAGTAAATGCACGCGATGACAGCCTATTACTGAGAGTATACCACCCACATAGCAAAGCCTGGCAAGCTACCTGTGTCATATTTGATATGCCAAAACTTGATCACTTGATCAATGACATCCCATTATTCATTGATTTGCTTGAGCGGGTGTCAGTAACATTTCCATTTGACCCTACTACATGCCAGTGTAGCCCAATGGCATCTGCTTGCTTCAGGAATATGAAGAGCCTCAAACTGTTCATTTAGGGTCTTGACGAAAAGTCTGACCATCTTGTAGGTGGGTGGCCATGTGATCTTTTGACGTCCTGTGGGATCCAGTTGGTAACAGCTCTAGTCCAGCAGTTGTCTCCAATTGTCATTATATGTCCAGTCGATCTGATTTTCGGTGCCTTGGCAAATGAGACAGCGTCCTTGACTATGCATTGTCGATGGAGGTTGAAACTCCGTATTCCTTCTCTCACTTGAGTGACGTATGAGATTCTAAGCATAGCTCTTTCCATTCCTCTTTGGGAGACCCGAATAGCGTTCTCATCCTGCTTTCATAGGGCCCAGCTCTCTAAGATGTATGTTAATGCAGGGAGAATGGTGGAGCGGAAGAGATGTGCCCGGAGCTGGAGGTTCTTTGTCCTTTTAGCTATTTCTTCGATGCTCTTGAAGGCATTCCATGCCTCTCTCTTCCTCCTGCACAGCTCAGGTTTTAGGTCATTCATCATGTTGACTTAAACATCATGTTGACCAAAACATATCACTCAACATGATGAATGACCTGATATGCCAATAAAAACAGTAACAATTATAGACATCATTCCCATACCGGAAGGATTGGTTTGAGGCTTCTCGTGTTTCTGGAGCGAGCAGATGTCCTTGGGCTACAGTAGTCTGCGACAGGACATATAGAGATATTACTGGTGCTTGCTTGAGCAAATCAATGAACAATGGGAAGACAAATGATACAAGAGTCTAACGTTCAGATATGTTGAGTGAATTTACCAAGACCCTAAAACAGGTCAGTGGGTGCAGTGGGATTTTTAAAAAAATATTTTATTATACCACTGTGAGATATACAATTACAAAGATGTTCATGTTTGGGTTTCAGTCATACAGTGTCCCAGCACCAATCCCTCCACCAGTGCCTATTTCCCACCACCAATGTCCCCAGTTCCCTCCCCTCCCCTAACCTGCCTCTATTGCAAGTTCTTTAACTCTTTTTCTCTCTCACACTCTTTCTCTCTTGCTTCTCGTTCACATTGTGGATTGCAGTACATACATTTAGAGGTTATGAGGTGTATCTTTTGCCTATATTCAATGCTCAGTCTAGGTTGGTATTATCACTTTTGACAATTATTAGCACACTGTTCCCTTCTCTATCTTACCTAACCTTTGACTCCTACATGTTTGTGGTAGATTCCACCTTTCACAAGACTTCTTGATCCATGTTTTGCCTGTCCTTGGATATTCTATGCAGTGGGATTTGAAAACAAGTTCTTTCTAACTCAAAAATTCGTTGTTCAAGTGCTGGTGTGGATGCGGGAAAAGGGGGACCCTCATCCATTGTTGTTGGGAACGTTGACTGGTACAACCTTTCTGGAAAACAATATGGACATTCCTCCAAAGACTAGAAATTGAGCTCCCTTTTGACCCAGCCATAACACTCCTGGGGATATACCCTGGGAAGCCAAAAACACAGCAGAAACACCATCCGCACTTTTATTTTCATAGCAATACTATTCACAATAGTCAGAATCTGGAAACAACCAGTATGCCCGAGAACTGATGACTGGGTAAAGAAACTTTGGTTTCTACATCTACACAATGGAATACTATGCAGCTATTAGGAAAAATGATGTCATGAGATTTGCCTATAAATGGATGGACATAGAGAGGATCATGTGGAGTGAAATTAGCTAGAAGGAAAGAGACAGATATAGAATTACTGCATTTATTTGCATGACATATATATGTCATGTATGTATATACATACATGCATTCAAATCCCACTGCATAATATATACATACATGTATATATATCTATATATATATATATACATACATATTATGATACCAAAATCCAATGTCAGGTGAAAGGTGGATCAGGAGGTCTTACCAAAGGTGGAAATTACCACAAACATGTGGGAGTCAGAGGTTAGGTAAGACAGAGAAAGGAACATGTGTGAATAAATGTCGAAAGGGCTAATACCAACCTAGAACTGAGCATTGAATACAGGCAGAAACAGCACATGATGCCCCATAAGTGTATGTATTGCAATCCACAATGTGTAGGAGAGGGAAGAGAGAGGGAGAAAGAGAGAAAAGAGATAAAGAACCTGTCATAGAGGCAGGCTATGGGAAGGGGGAGGGAATTAGGGACATTAGTGGTAGGAAATGAGCACTGGTGGAGGGAGGGGTACTGGAACACTATGTGATCGAAACCCCCCAAACATGAACAACATTGTAATTGTATATATCACGGAGGTATAATAAAATAGTAATTAAAAAATTCAGTTTTTACCCCAACGTGCATTGGGGTTTGGGTCTTATTTACCAAGCAACTTTTTTAAATAAAGACATTATTTTTGAGATAGAGACTCTGAAGCAGCCACTAACCATACCAAGATTTGGTGCTAAAGACAGTCAAATACTTCAAGTATTCTCTCTGTTCGTTTAATTTCTGTGAGTGTGGGAACTCACATCTATTTATTTCAGTTTTTTGTTGCTAGTGTCCGGAAGGTAGTAGATAACAAATAATTGAGTGTATCTATGAAAGAGAAGACAATGACCCACATGAGCAAAGTTTAAGACGCATTCCAAAGAACCAAGAAATTAGATTATTTAATTTGAATAAGGTGCTCAAAAGTCAAAAGCAAGGGGTTAGCTTAGACTATCTCTACAGTATAATTAGTTCTTTGCATATTTGCTGAATTCTCTTCCTTTAGAGTTTATCTCCAATGCATTCTCTCGCTCTATTTATTTATTTATTTTGGGGGGCAGGCATGGCGGTGCCCTGGGACTACCTCTGGCTTTGCTCAGAGGTGCATGGTGCTCCTGGATCATACATGGTTCCTGGCATTGGAGCTGGGTCTGCAGGATGCATGGTAAATGCTTTAATCTCTGTATTCCCTCTCCAGTCCTCTAATGCCATCTCCCTTTATGATTTTTTTGTTTTTATTTTTGTTTTGGGACCACACCCCTTGTGTTCCAGGTTTATTCCTGGCTCTATGGTCAAGAATCTTTCCTGACAGAATGATAGAGGACATATAGGATGCCAGGACTTGAGCCCCAGTTAACTGTGTACAAAGCAAGTGCCTTACCCACTCTGCTCTCCCTCCTGCTCCACCATTATTTTATTGTTGTTTTACTAAACCCTCTTTGATGTTTACCTAAATTTTTCTCCTCAAGATCTTTTTTCCAAGATCATTTGTCTTTCAGAGTTCATTATCCTGTCCACCTTGATTATTCATGTGTTTATTTCTTTGGTGTTATTTTTTCTCTTTAATTTTCAGATGTCAGGTGGCTTCCTGCTTGTTTCCAACAATGCATCCTAATTGTGTAGGCAGGTAGTTGTAGATATTCGATAATTCTTGAACAGAGGAGAGCAAATCCTAGAAAATAATTTGTAAACAATGGAACCATTTTGCATAGAAGTAGTAATACGAAGATCATGATCATGCATATCTCAAGCTCATAAACTCAAAAATTTTAGAAGTCAAGTTATAAGTGAAGAATCAAGGTCTAAAGATTGGAAGATTAATTCATGTTACATTGCATTTCTGATTCCTCAAGCTCCACATATCCAATCTCTCTTGGAATTGGTGGACCAGTATCACTGTATCACCGTATCACTGTCTTCCCGTTCATCATCAATTTGCTTGAGGGGGCAGCAGTAACATCTCCATATGTCCTGTCTCATGCTAGTAGAGCCCAAGGGTACCTGCTTGCTCCATGAAGATAAAGAGCGTCAAACCATGTCATCAGGTCATGGGAATGAGGTCTATAATTGTTACTGGTATTTGGCATATCAAACACAACACAGGTAGCTTGTTTGGCTCTGCCGTGAGGGTAGCATACTCTTGTAGTCATCTCTAAATCCAGCGTTTATGTGGACCAGTAGCCATTCCCAAAATTCTGGTATTCAGCCTGCCTTTCAACTCCTTTATTCACACTTATGTATTTCATCATTTTAAAATTAATCCTCAATGATTGAACACAAGATTGTTATAGATTCTATACTTATGAAGTAGGTGGGCTTCCACAGGTGGCAAAAGTGAGACAGGAAGGAGAGAGATGGTCTCTTTCTCCTGATCCGCCTCTGCCATCCAGGGTCAGTCAGCTTAAAGGCTGGTAAAGTCTTCAATGAGCCCAGGCAAGGCACAGACCTGTAGAGTCCTGCCAGCACCAAGAAGGGGGCCAGCAAGCCATACCTGACGTCTTCTTGGTCTCCTTGGCACTGGAGTTAGTCCTCACCACCCGGGATCTCTTGGGGAGCCACAGACTCAGACTGAAGTGAGGAATGGTTCTTTGCAGGATAGGAGAGACACTCCTAGGTCTTACCCAGGGTTTTGTGGTCCTTGTCTTTATCTCTCAGAAAAGAATTTTAGGAGTAAATGAACAGTGTAGTAAAAACAGATTTTATTTGGGGGCTTTTAGGAAAAGGAAAGAGGAAAAAAGCGAGAGAGAGTACACATCTCAAGAGGGGAGATGCGGGCACCACATCTACTTGGGGGCTACATGTGCTTGTCCACAGGGACACAAGCAGCACATGGGCCAGGGCAGCATATGTGTGTGCTTCCTTTGTTCAAACTGGCTTTTATAGGTGTTTGTCCCCAAGCTGTCCCACATGAGGCTTCTGACTTAGAGTTCTTTGCTAGGGTGGATGCCAAGTGGGGTAGAGTTGGGAGTGCTCTTTTTTGAAAACTCCTTTTCTTGACATTTGTTCCTGCTGGATCTTCTCTTGGTGACTGGGTCCAGAGTTCTCTGGTCTGGGCTAGCTCCAGGTAAAGGTCTTATCAGGCCTTAGTTCCTGCACTCAAGTCCTGACTCTTTGGAGCTACATGGTTTTACTACTCTCTCGGAATCCCATTGCCATGGAGGCACTTTCCTGTCTGTCTGCCTACATCATACCTATATTAGCATCTCCTGCTGTCAAAGGCAGCCAACTGGTTGCTGAGTGGAGAGCTCTTAGAATGTGTTACTGTTATCCCCCTTTACACCCTCTAGTTTCATCTTTTCCTTTCACAGTTACCAATTTTGGACCTTACAGTTTTAGTTTTTATTTGTTTAAAAAATCTTTAATTCATTAGTCCCAATTACCTTTCAACTTTTATAGAGAAAGACACAGAGGCACATAGAGAGGTGGGTCAGCTTGGCTGACTCCTGAAAGTATAGCGCCAGAGAAATTTGCATTCAAGTTAATTCAACTTTAAGGAAAATACTTTTCTGCATCAACATGTAAATTCAAGAACCACATCTGCTTGATGCAGAACTCATTTTCGTCCATTTGCAAGGAGAAGCTGGAATGGTAGCCTCCAGCTCTGAATCCTTTTAAAGATTTAATTGTGGTCTGCAGATGAGACTCAGTAAGATACTTCATGTCCCACATGCATGAGACTGTATTTGACCCTAAGACCACACAGAAAATAGGCGCATGCTTCTGAATTTTCCTTTATCTTGCACTTTCTGACTGCAGAGGTTCTTATATTAAATTAGCTCGGAGCTTAGGATGCCGTGAAGTAGGGATGATATGAAGATGACTATAAAACCCCCCCATATTAAATAGTCAAAGGAAAGCTTGGAAAAGTTGTCCAGGTACGACTCAGTGTAAGAAACCGGTTCCTCGTGTAATGTAGCCCATTCTTTTCACGTCCCCTATTTTTTGTTCCACAGTCAGATAGATGGTTTCATCTCCCACTTTGGCTTTGTGCTGCCTTTTCCACCTAGAATTCAATAAATAAGCCTAGCCAAAGTAAATGTGATGTGGGCGAGGCTAACTCTGTATTAGGACAGGAAATGTCGCTGTCCATCATTGTTTGGGCTTTTCCTGAGCAAGACTGCATGTTCCAAGGAGAGTCTGTCATTTTCTAAAAAAGGCACATTCTGTTCTTCAAGGCAAGACGGGAGATTCGTCTAACCACAGATTGCCTTTGAGTCAATTTTTTCCCCTGGAGCCTAACAGGCTCAGAACAAATAGGAATGTGTCAGGAGTACAGGGCTCACATATCATCATAATGATGATGGTTGTTAGTGTTATCATTGTCTACATTAATCAAGTTCTAATTGCTAGTCTGGACTTTTATGTAAACTTAGTTAATCCTAACAGCAACCATCAGAGGTAGGTATTATTATTATTACCATTTTCCAGAGTTTCAGATAAACTAAAAATTTTCCTAAGGCCACAAAGCAGAAACTGCTTAGTGGTGGCACTTGAGTTTAGAGGCGCTAAAACAATTTCTCTGCTGGAACAGTTTTGCTTTCTAGGGGGTGTTTGTTAATCTCTGGAAATGATTTTGAACATCAGCTTTTTTGTTTAAAAATGGTTTTAGATTTGTTACAAGAATTGTATATGGTAAGAGAGATATATATCCACACATGTCACACCTAGTTTCTCCTGTTAATAGCATCGCTCATATTAAAAATGATTTGGGTTGACTCAATGGAAGCGAGAATATCATACAATATCACATACGAAATTCTGTACTTAATTGAAATTTCCTTAAGCTCTGAAAAATATCTCTGTTCTGTTCCAGGATCCCACCCATATAACAGGGCACCATGTTATATTTGATCATCTGTCTCTGTAAGCTCCTCCTATGTGTGATAAGCTATTATTTTGACTTTCCTTGTTTCCAATGACCTTGACAATTTTGAGTTTTCTGTTAATATATTTTATCAAACATTCCTAAACTTGGATTTGTCAGTATTTTGTTCATTACAAAAGGGATGGCATGTGTCTCAGAAGAAAGACCACATAGACAAAATGTCATTTTTATCAAAGTAATTAAAGTACTTATTGTCAGCATGGCTCAATATGGTTTATATTGACCTTGGCTATGTGTAGTGAAGTGTGATGTTAGTTTTCTCCACTATAAAAAGTTACTTTTAGTGGTGGCCGGGAGTGGGTAGGGTGTAAATTTGGCTATACTCATGTGCTCGGGGTTTACTCTTGATTCTGTCCTCAGGATTACTTCCGTGGTGCTCTGGAGACCATATTCAGGGCAAATTTCAGCTGAGATTAGGTACATGCAAGACAAGGACCTTAGTCTCTGTCCTATCTCATTGGCGCATAATTTACATTTTTAAATCTCCCTATTTGCAAAAAGTCATACATCTCTTTATTAAGGGCCTAATACCAATATAAAATTCTTGAAATCTGCAAAGGAGACTTATTATCCTTATTTTAAAATAGTTCATTTTCCTAATCAATGTATTACTGGTTTTGGCATATCAAATGGAATATGGTTTTGATATGATAAATGATAAAAAATAATTTCCATGTATTCCATATCAACCATAGTTCCAGAGGCCCCATTCACTTCCAAAGGCACAAACATCTCTGAATGCAGCAGTTATGTATACCTAGGTTGATAACTTAACATGATGAATTACCTAAAACCTGAGCTGCACAGGAGGAAGAGAGCAGTGTGGAAGCCTTCAATAGCATCAAAGAAATAGCTAAAGGACAAAGAACCTCAGGCTCGGACACATCTCTTCTACTCCACTATTCTCCCTGCATTAACATACACCTCAGGGTCCTGGGCCCTATGAAAGCAGGATGAGAATGCTATTTGGGTCTCCCAAAGAGGAATGGAAAGAGCTATGCCTGGAATCTCACACCTCACTCAAGTGAGAGAAGGAATGCTGAGTTCCAACCTCCATCAATCCAAAGTCAGGGACGCTGTCTCATTTGCCAAGGCATCGAAAATCAGATGGGCTGGACATGTAATGAGATTTGGAGACGCACCGCTGGACTAGAGCCGTTACCGACTGGATCCCACGGATGTCAAAAGATCACATGGCCGCCCATCTACAAGATGGTCAGACTTCTTTGTCAAGACCTTGAATGAATGATTTGAGGCTCTTCGTATTCCTGAAGCAAGCAGATGCCATTAGGCTACACTGGCATGTGATAGGGTCAAATGGAAATATTACTGGTGCCTGCTCAAGCAAATCGACAGAAAGAATGTCAAGTGATCAAGTGATCAATCAATGTATATTTAAAATTGTTGCTCAAATTTTTCTATGTTGGCTAATGAGAGCTTTCACTTAGCTTTTTTGTGCTTTTTCTGTATCCATCACTGATTTTACGTGTTTTTATGTGTGTCTGTTTAAGTGATTATGTGTGCATGCGCTTAAGGGTTTTTTGTTTTGAGGCTATACGTTGCTGTGCTTAAGGCTTACTTCTGACTCTGCCCCTCAGGGATAACATCTGGCAGGGCTTGGGGGACCATATGTAGTGCTGCAAATCACAGGCTGACCATGTAAAAAGGAAAGTGTCCTGCCTACTGTACTATCTCTCTAGCCCCTGTGTATGTGTGTGTGTGATTTTTAAAAAATAATTTTTACCATAGCTCCAAGATGTATTAGGATCATTACCTTTGTTCCATCTCCAGACACAAAATCAGCCATTTCTTGGGAAACGTATTTAGTTGCTATGTTTGGGAGGAGAGAGTTACTGGTATATGTGTGCAAAGGCCCGGGATGCTGCTACAAATCTTAAAATGCTAGAAAAGCCCCCACATAAAGAATTAGGTGGTGGGAAATGTCAGCAGTTCCAAGATGGAGAAATGATGCTCTAGTCTCAGATTAAGATGTACTCTCTTGACAATTATTGCCTTGTCTTTATCCAAAGCTCCCGAGCGAGCATGTGAAAAAGATGGGAAGACAATTCCAGGTTGCTATTCACAGCACTAACCTAAATGAAAAGTCAGGTAAACATATTCAAATATCTTTCTGTATTTGCATGAATTTGTCTTTCTGTTCTGCTTGCCTCAGAGAAAAAGATATATTTGACAAAAGGAGGAAGAATTTTTAAGGCAGAGCTCATAAGACAGAAGGAACAATGAGCATAAAGTAGAATTTAGCATCTGTTAAATTAAAAATAAAAGTTTGTGTCCCTGGGCGACACTGTTACCTCTTTTCCTTGTAGACAATTTTCTTGGTAAGAAGATATCAGATTCTTCCAATCATTTCTGTAGGAAGTTACTTTAGAATTAACCCTGAAGAAATTACACCACTGGAAAATATAAGACAGTGCTGGGTATAGGGAGAGCTGTGGGTGTGTGTGCCTTCTCTTGATGAAGTGGTTTAGAGTGGGCAGCAATTACTGCCATATGTTCAGCTGTCACAGATTCCTAACACTTGTTCATGTGGCATTTCTGTTTGTAATTGATTTTCATGTTATAATACTTTTGGCTAATAGAGCTTTCAAATTCTCTCTTATGTATACTCATTCTCATTTTAGACTGGAATGGATACATTATCCATCTTCCTCCCACCACTACTCCCACTAGGACTATAGAAATAAAAGTTCTTATAAATAAGAGAATAAAAGAGCAAACCAATGAATGAAGATAAATATACATCATTCAGGGAAAGTTAATGCTGTCAAAAGTATGGCAGTTCAAGCTCTGGAGCACCCAAACAAGGCCTAAAATTTAGAGAGAAGGAATTGACGCCCCTAATGTGGGTCAACGTTGCCCCCTCACATTCATGCCATAATCCATAATGGCGCCCCAATGAAAAAGAAAGTTTCTTAACTTAGAAAAATTTCTGGCCCTGGCTCATCACTGACTGACTGATGACCTAGGACCTTTCGCGCATTTCTGAGCCCTCTGCACACTTGTTTGATAACTGGGCTAATTCAACTACCTCTTAAATTTGTGAAGATTTCATGAAATGGTAGATGTAAAAACACTAACTGTAGTTTTTACATGCATTAATATTCCACGAGTCACACTGACTGTAGACATTTTATACAAATGCTATACTCATGATGTGATCAATAGAAGGATAAACTTCTGAGACAAACTGGCTTAGTTTAGATGAGTGCTTTCTTCATTTATAAAATAAAGGCTGGAGGAAGGTGATTTTAAAAAGTACAGTTATTAAAATTATAGGAGTCCATGATTATATTAGATGTATTGTGGTCTACATTCATGCTAGTAATTTGTACTATTTTTGTTTTAGGTATATCTACAAACCTCATTTATCTTCATTATCTACCAAAAAGAGTACAAAATTATTTCTACACCAAATTCTCTCTTCACCTGCTTATCTATTTTTTATGACTCATTCTTTGTTTTCACAACAGGAGAGTGGAGATGCAGGTGAGGGAAGAACAGGGAAAGACAAACTGATGGGCACAGGTGGATACACAGGAATTGGTAAGAGGTTCAATGAATTTGCAATGATATTGTGCAGAGCAGGGAAGACTGGCCTTATAGAGTGGCCAGAGGTGGACAGCACACAAACTGGTCTTATAGAGTGGCTAGAGGTGGACAACATGCACATTGAAATTACAAAGAGTCTGAGGATTGCTTTAGCTATTCCCATAGTTTTACAGTTACACAGAATTTAAGAAATATTGGTTATATGTCCTTGAAGAATGTCATAGGAATTTTAATGAGGCTTATGTTAAATCTGTAAATTGTACTGGAAATACAGTCATTTTATTTTATTCTTTTCCTACTTTTTAACAAAAAAACTGTGATTCACAAAATTATTGATAGTTGAGCTTTTATGCATATATTTCAAAACCAATCTCACCACCAGTGTGGGCTTCTCTTTACAGTGTTCCCATGTTCCCTCCCACCCAACCCCCACCCCATCTCTGTCTGTCAATTTGACAGACACATTACAAAGTTTCAGTGGTTGCAGCTTAGATCTCATGTTTTCAGTATTGTTAAGCCTGTAACTTGGATAATAGCTATACTACTCACCCATACCACTAGTCTAACTGAAGCCCTGATGCCTGTTCACCCATTACTTCCTATTCTCTTCTTCCTCCCTTAAATTCTTTCCTTCTCTGTCCTTCTCACGAAACACTGAGGTAAAGGGTGATATAGGCATAGATCTTTTCTACAGTACATTTCCTCATCCAGTATTTTATGTACCACAGATAAGTGAGATTGTTCTGTATTTGTCTTTCCTTTTCTATAGATACTTATTTGTGAATACACCTCATTTCTTTCCACTTGCAACTGGAATGCAATGATGCAATGATGAAAATTGCATGATTTCATCATTCCTTGCAGCTACATAGTACTCCATTTTCTATATATACCAAATCTTCAAAAATCCACTCATCTGTGACTGGACACTTAGGTTAATTTCATATCTAGGCTTCAACTGCAGCAATGAATAATGGCATGCATATATCCTATTGAAAGATTATGTCTTTATGTAGAATGTCCTACATAAAAAAATTTGTGTTTCTATGTAGGATGTCCTATGTTTATATCCTATTGTGTTTTTATGTAGGATGGTCATTTTAAATATAATGGTCTTTCTATCCAGAAAGAAAAAATCTATTTCCTGTGTTTTTTTTCTCTTTGAGTAGTATTTATAATTGATACTAAACAGATAGTTCACTTCCTTTGTTAAATTGATTTCTAGACACTTGATGGTTTTTGTTTTTATTTTCTTACATGATCATGAATGTGAGTTAAAAAATATCCTTTCTATTCTTTATTGTTATCTACATAGAGACCATGTAAAGTGCTGAGGATTGAACCAGGTAGGTCTCATGCCAGACAAGTACTTTTTTTTTTGCTTTTTTGGGTCACACCCAGCAATATCAGGGGTTACTCCTGGCTCTTCACTCAGGAATTACTCCTGATGGTACTTGGGGGCATATGGGATGCCGGGAATCAAATCCAGTCAGTCAGCATGCAAAGCAAATGCCCTACCTAGTGTGCTATCACCCTGCGCCCCAAGTCAAGTACATTTTTATACTATCTCTATTCCCCTTAATCTGTTTTAATTTCTTTTTTGAAACTTTTTAAACTTGGATCAAGGTTATGAGTCAGTCCTCATAGTAGAGAATTTCTTCCACCAAAACCTCTTTCTTGTTCTCTCATTTTTCCCCTTCAGGAATTCTATAAATTTTGATAATTTCTGTTAAAGCTCTTCTCTAAATATGTCTGATATTTTTCATTGTTTTAAATTATTATTTCTTCTATTATTTTTGAGTGGCTTCTTGTATCTTGCTCTCTGGACACATTGATTTTATCCTAGATTCTGTCATTCTGCTGCTTATTCTTTCCATTGTCTTTATAGTTGTCCTGCTGTACCTTTTTTGTTTTGTTTTATTTTGTTTTCGTGCCACACTTGGTGATGCTCAGGGGTTGCTTCTGGCTCTTTTCTCAGGAATTATTTTTGATAGTGCTCAAGGGATGTTATGGGATGACAGCTATCAGGTAATAGATGTGTGCCAGACGAGCACCCTACCACCTGTACTATCACTCTGGTCCCATTTCAGTGACTTCTGACTGACTTTCCCTCATACTTTATTTTTCTTTATAGAAGCTCTTCTTCACTGTTTTCTTTAATACAGCCAACAGCTTAATCTTTGATCTTTTGAATTCTTTAAGGAGACAAGATTCCTTTTGTGTGCATGATCTTTCCCAGGATTTCAACTTTCTCTACTAGTATCACTGTATCACTGTCTTCCTGTTCATCATCGATTTTTTTGAGC
>JAJIBD010013065.1:0-36550 GCA_021461705.1 Cryptotis parvus | reverse complement strand
CCCCACACCCACTTCTGGCCCTGATGGTTTGCAATACCGGATACTGAAAGGTCTATCCCTCTACCAATTTTCAACACTCAGTTCCTGTCCACAATGATCATTCCCAACTATCACTGTCATACTGGTCCCTATCCTAACTGCCTTTGGCCCCCAGACACTCTTGTGGCAAGCTTTCAACCACTGACCAGTCCTCTTGGAAGGGGCAAGTTTAAAAGTACAGCAAGCAGGTGGGATGCCATGTAGTGGTGCGTGGTAGTAATGCGAGGAGGGTATTTGCCTTGCATGTAGTAGAGCTGGTTCGATCCCCGGCATCCCATATGGTCCCCGAGCACCTCCAGGAGTAATTCCTCAGTGCAGAGCCAGGAGTAACTCCCGAGATAGCTGTCTTTTTGGGTGTGACCCAAAAAGACAAAAAAAAAGAGATGAAGGTTCACTCCAGGAGACCCAAAGCAGCAGAGAGACAAGACAATCAGAAGTTCACAGGTACTACAGTTCTGGGCAAGCTGACAGAACATCCGGTGAAGGGTCACTGCGCAGAGAGCAGATTAGTACCCCTGGGGTGCTCCAGTGGGGTGCTCCAAGAATGACCAGGACAGAGGGTTTGCATGTGTGTGTTGCTACAGGGCAAGGCAAATGTCAGTTCTAAACTGGATGTGTGACATGAAAAAGACATGAACGGGTGGAGAGCTCCAGAGCTCCAGGCAAGGAGAGCCTGAGGCCACCTGCTCCACAGGGCTGTGCGACACGGCCAGGGAAACCATAAACGCACAGAGCTGAAGAGAACATTGGTTCTTGACCTTATCTGTTTTTGTTGTTGTGATTGCTATTCTACTTTTGGGGGCTACACATGCAGGCATTCTGGGATCATTCCCAGCAGGACTTGGGGGCTGTAGGGAGTGCTGGAAACAGAAGCCAGGTGGTTCTGCGCGGGGCAGCACCCTACCCAATGTACTGTTGCTCTGGCCCCTCCTGGCTGATTCTTGCAGCATCTGAGAGGTCGTCTCAGCATCCCCACTTTAATCCAGCAATTCTACTTTTGGTCATTTTCCTTGTAGTACCAACTGCATGGTTGTGAATCAGTGACCTTACAAAGATATGGCACCACTTTCACTTGTTCATTTACTAGGAACTGGATGACTGAATGTGCAACCAGCGATGAAAAACCATGCAGTAGTGAAAAAGACTCAAGAGATCTCTAAGGCACACTGTTAGCTGAGAAACAAGGGGCCAAAAGCAGAAAAAAGCTAGTTTCTAACATGCCACCTATCTGAGAAAAAAAACCAAAAGTCACACTTGCTGGGCTTATATTTGCGCTTTCTACTTTGGGGAACGGGGTAGGGTTTGGGCCCACACCCAGAGGTGCTCAGGGCTTACTCCTGTCTCCATGCTCAGATTCATGGTGGTGCTTAGGGGACCAGATGGGGTGCCAGGGGTCAAACCTGGGTCAGCTGCATGCAAGGCAAGCACCCTCCCCACTGTACTACCGCTTGGGACCCTGCACTGAGTTTTGAAGGAGATCAAAGAAACTGGGGCTAGGGAGATGGCTCAAAGGGCACACTTTGCATGTGGGAACCCCAGGTACAATACCAGGAGCCATATGGTCCCCCAGTAATGCTGTGGAGTGTACCCACATAAGAGAACATACATCAATCAGTTCCTGACAACACAGGTGTTGTGGGTGGGTCCTAAGAAAATGGGGACATGCCTGGGTCATGTCCCGCTTACAGTTTTGATTTTGAATCATATGAACATACTAAATTTTCTTGAAGAAAACATCTTTTTCAAATTTTAACACCTAATCACCCCAATAATTTATTTTTTTGTTTTTGGGGTCACACCTGGAGATGCTAAAGGCTGCTCCTGGCTCTGCACTCAGGAATTACTCTTGGCAGCGCCGGGGACCATATGGGATGCTGGGGATTGAACCCGGGTCGGCCCCATGCAAGGCAAACGCCCTGCCTGCTGTGCTATCCCCCTCCCCCACAATAATCTAAAGTAATGGAAAAGTTTACAAAATGAGAGACTTGGGCTGAGAGACAGCTTTAGCATCTACAAGGCCTGGGCCTGCCTGATCGTCCAGTATTCCAGGCCCCCAACCCTGTACCACCAGGGAAGGGTAGTCCTTATCCAATGAAAAGAAAAATTTGTGATGCAGGGAGGCGACATCTGGCAGTGCATAAAAGCTCCCACCCAGCTATGTGATGCAGAACTACAACGAAGGGGCACACTCGGGCAGGACAGGGCCCCGGGAGAAGGCTGCTCGTGTGGCTTATACCCGGCTGCATGGCTCTTCTGCCCCCAGCCATTTCCACACAGCCACCTGCTGCGACAATGTGGCAACTGTACGTGCACTTCCTAAGGTCCAGGCAATAACTCAGAAAATAGAGACAATCTGCTGGTTAGGAAGTTCTGCCTGAATAATGCTGCTTAAGAATTTCCTTTTTAGTTATGAAACTGACGAGCAACAAAATCTAGCTGAGGGGGCCGGAGCGATAGCCTAGCGGGTAGGGCGTTTGCCTTGCATGCAGCCGGCCTATGCCGGCCTGGGTTCGATTCCGGCATCCCATATGGTCCCCCAAGCACCGCCAGGAGTAATTCCCTGAGTGCAGAGCCAGGACTAACCCCCTGAGCATTGCCGGGTGTGAAAAAAAGAAAAAGATCTAGGGGCCGGAGCGGTAGCCCAGCGGGTAGGGCGTTTGCCTTGCATGCGGCCGGCCTGTGCTGGCCCGGGTTCGATTCCCGGCATCCCATAAGGTCCCTGAGCACCGCCAGGAGTAATTCCCTGAGTGCAGAGCCAGGATTAACCCCTGAGCATTGCCGGGTGTGAAAAAAAAAAAAAAAGATCTAGCTGAGGAAGAAGCAACTGTCCAAAATAATACCAATACATAAGTCGAATAAGAGAACAGGAAAGACCTTGAGTGACGAGGGCTGGCGGTGCTCAGGGACACTGGGCGAAAGGCCTAGGTGTGAATGCAAAGAATGTTTGTCAAGGGGCGAGACCAAACAGACCGAGGAAGGAAAAATCCGAGCAGA
Source organism: Cryptotis parvus (assembly GCA_021461705.1). Taxonomy (NCBI): domain Eukaryota; kingdom Metazoa; phylum Chordata; class Mammalia; order Eulipotyphla; family Soricidae; genus Cryptotis; species Cryptotis parvus. The sequence goes on along the minus strand of JAJIBD010013065.1, from coordinate 33,517 downwards.
CTGGTTCAGAGGTCTGAACAACACCAGAAATGTCCCAGGAAATGGAACTGTAAGAGAACAGGAGTGAAATATGGGGAAAACTCAATAAGCTGCAGGCAACCTACACTCTTACACTCCACACACTGGCGACAATGATATACATTCAAGGGTCCAGGCAAAGCTATTCTTAAAAGGTAGATGCGTGGGTAAAAACCCAGCTCTGGGTTTCACCTTACTGAACAGTTTTCCCCAGGTATGACTCACTAGAGAACAGTGAAGTCAGTTTTTACACCTCTGAGTTTCCGCCTCCCAGGGCTGTGCTGACCACACCCTCCACACACAGCCCTGCCTCCTGGAGATGACCACCTAACTTTCCAGGGGTGCTCAGCACAGGCTGGGGCCCGCCCACAACCCCAGTGGGAGAGCCTTCCTCTGCTCCTTTGACGGCCTGTGCAGTCTTTCCAGCTGCTGGCCACTAGCAGGGAACTCTGCTGCTGATGGAGCCGAGTCACAGGAAAAAGCCAGCAAGAGTCCCAAGACAGCTGCACTAAAAAGGATCAGCCAACAAAGGAAGGGGGCCAGGGGCTACCAGCCAGAGGACAGCATGGATGGAGGTATCTGACAAAGAGTCCAGCAGAGCGCGCGGAGCAGGAGCGAGCAGCAGCTGAGCTGCACTGTGATCAGTACCAGGACCTGCAGCACACCAAGGACGAAGATGAGAGGAGCTTGAATTCCCAGGGAAGAAAGACCACACAAAGGATCAGGAGTCAAAATAACAGACTTCAGTGATTGGAAGCTAGAAGACAATGCGTGCTACACTCACAATTCTGGTGTAAAATGATGCTCTGGGGCTGGAGACAAGGCAGGGGTGGAGACGCTTGTCGTGCACAGGTTCAACCCGGCCCAGTGCCTGAACAATGGTCCCCCGAACCCCACCAGGACTGCTCCCGCCAGGGCCGGAGCGAGAGTACAGTTTGCCTGTATGCATACTGCTGACCCAGGCTGATCCCCAGCATCCCACGTGGTCCCCAAAACACTGCCAAAAAGTAATTCCTGAGTGTAGAGGCAGGAGCACCCCTGAGCACAACTAATTGTGTCCCCACCCCCAGCCCGCAAAAAAAAGAAGCAATCCTAGGGACGGTTAAGCATAGTCCCAAGACACAGGGGCAAGCTGACCTGCAGGATGGGGCAAAGGGAAGACCTCAGAAAGATTAGCGTTTACCTGTCCAAGAAACATACGAATCTTAACCAAAACATGTACTTACCCAAGAAAAATGAAAATATGTCCCCACAAAAACTTGTACAAGAATGTTCAAAGCATCTTCATTTATAACAGCCCCAAAATGAAAACAAGCCAAACGACCATCAATGAATGGATAAACAAAATGGGGTGTGAGGTGTAAGGGGAGCACGGACGAACCTCAACTTTATGTTAAGTAAAGGAAGTCACGTACTGCATTATTCCATTTATTTAAAATGTCTGAAAGACAAATCACACTTAGAAAGTACAGTGGGTAGGGGCGTTTACCTTGCATGCGACCGGCCCGTGCCAGCCCGGGTTCAATCCCCGCATCCCATACGGTCCCCCGAGCACCGCCAGGAGTAATTCCTGAGTGCAGAGCCAGGAGAAACCCCTAAGCATTGCCAGGTGTGACCCCCCAAAAAAAAAAAGAAAGTACATGAGCTTGCTGAAAATGTTCCTGCCCCTCTCCAAAGACAACAGCCGCCTCTACCTGCCCACGACCACTCACTCCTCACTCTGGGACCCTTCCAGCAACTGTCAGAGGCCAGCCTTGTTCTTGCAGTCCCCTGCAGGACCATCTGCAAGACACAGAACAAACAGCTCTGGCCTCACTCCATGACATTTACCCACCTGATTCTACATTCTCTCAACTCCTCAACAGTGATTACTCTTTCATCTCCGTCCCTAGTTTTAACCTTCTCCTGAGTTTCTCTTGCCTCCGTCCCATTTCCTACTGGATGCTACCCCCCTCCTCACCTCAGTTTTGGTCCATTTAAGGTTAATTTTCATTTTTGCAAACTGCGTTTCTTGCTGATTTGTCTGTTTTAGCAGTGCCAATCAAACTGAGGGCCTCAAACTCTCTCTCTCTCTCTCACACACACACACACACACACAAGTGCTCTACTGCTCAGCTACACCCACCATCCTTTCTGAACCCCCAAATCCAGGACCAAAGCCTTGATGGCATCTTAGAGTCCCACCTGCTGCCTTCAGAGTCCCGCCATGACTGAGGCCAGGACCGGTCAGGCCCATCATCTTACACCACAGCCACTGCCCCTCAGAATCCTGATGGTCACTTAGTGACATTAACTCACATCTGGATGGCTCTAGCTGCCTACAAGTGGGTAACCCTTGCCCAACACTTTTTTTTTTTTTTGGGCTTGCTCTTTTTCTTTTCTTGGGGACTCACAAGCAGTACTCAGAGGGCTAATGGGCCATTACTGGTGAAACTCTGCCTGGGTATGAAGGCCTAACATGCTCAGGCCCAGGTAGCGAGGGTCACCCTCAGCAGTGCATGGGGCTGCACCTGGAAGTGCTTTGGAAGTCTCCAGGATTACACCTGGTGATGCTCAGGGGACCATGCTGTGCCAGGGATTGTACTTGGGGGCACGCATGCAAGGCATGTGTTCCATCATTTGGAGCTATCTCTGTGGCCCTGAAGTTTTCTTAAACCTACAATTTATGACATTTCCCTAATTGAAAATTCTCAGCAAGTCCCTTTCTACATTCTATAACATGAGGCCCCACAAGGTGAATTCAACTCCCCTTTTAGGACTCCTACTGTTTCCTGATGCACACCGCACACTTCAAGAAGTCACTAGTACATTCCCGAGATAGTTGAGCTGATCGGCTATAAGCCTGTCATGTTGCTCTGACTCCCATCATTTAAGGTCCCACCTAATGGCAGCCTCCTCCTCAGTATGGTTCCTCATCCCAGTGGAAAAACAGCCCAACTTTCTGCCCTCTAGCAGACCTGGCTTATCACATTTCATTAGATCCTTTCTCACATGAGATAAGCACCACAAAAGGAAGCACAAGAGATATCTTATCACAAGAGCCTTGGACACCAGAACATTCTGCGATAGGCCAAGGCCCTGAAGATCTCCTAACACACAGACTTCCCTGGGTCTACAGTAATGTTTGGAAAAAAAAAGCCAATATACAAAAAATCTGGATATTCCACATAAAAATCCAGACTGGGCATCTCCTGTAAAGGGTACTGACCCCTCTTCCCAGAGCCCTTCTTGCCACCCCAGTTAGTCTCTGTAACACGGCCCCATAGATTTCCTTCATGGTACCCTGCCAAACGTATGCAATTACCTTCCTTAACTTTTGTTTCTTCCCCTGAGAACTGAAGTTCCCTGAGAGGAGACACCATGTCTTACTCAAAGTTGTCTTGGAGCGGGTGGCAGCGGATATGGCTAAAGTGGCAGAGCATAAGCTTAGCAAGAGCAAGGCCCTGAGTTTGCTCCCAGCCGCATCCCCCACCCACCCTCACGCCATGGCAGCCCCCTCGAGGCGAGAAATCGCCCTTTTTCAAGTTGTCTTGGCACTCTGTCCACCCTGGGGTCCCCTCTCCCGCAACACATAAAAACCTCAAGGACAGTTTGGTATCCAGTCCAGCTCAAGGTGGCCAAATTCATTCAAGCTTTCCACAAATGTTCAGTTCTAGGTAAATAAAACAAAGGCACTTGCCCTCCCCGAGCTGGCGTTCTGGTGGGGTGTGGACGGACATCTGTATCTGCAGACCACTGGCCTCCAGCTGCCCGCCCTCCTTGGTGCAGTCTTTCCGGCCAGTCAGCCTCTCCGAGCTCTTTCTGCTGACTTTTGCTCAGTGTTCTGGACAGCCCTGAGCAGCTCTGCACCCAGCACTATGGTTTTATTGTTACTGTCAAGTTCCAAGTGACCATAAAAGCATGTCCTAGTTGACATGTTCCCTATAGCTCAGAAGCCACTTGAGCACTTAGCTGGCCAACTGAAGAAGGGGGGTGCAGCTTTCCTCCAGATCTGATATGGCGAACCTGTAAAGACCGGAACTACTGAGGCAGTTTCCAGAAGGAACCTTTTTACTCAGAAGTGTGTGGGGATCAAGTTAATTCTTAACCATTAGCTAGATGACCAGATCCCGGATGCAGACAAATAGGGACCGCTTATGGCATGGAAACTCAAGACGCATATGGATTTCTTCTTGGGAGCTTGCTGGTAGGCAACTTGGGAGATACATCTTCTGGCTGTGTATTCTTGGGGAAACTAAAGAATTGCCTTGGGCCTCAGTTCCAGGATAAGTGACGGGGAAGAGGAACCTAATGGTTGTTTCCACCAGTCTGGGATTTCCAAGGATGAAAATCACGAATGTGTCCAGAGCAAGCAGCCACAAACGCTCCACATATGCTGACTGCTGGCGCCCATTTGCTAACCTGGCTCTGAATTGAGGAGCACTGCGTAGAAGAGTATTGGGTTGCATTTGGCATTTCCGATAAAGGGTCTGACCACCCTGGTGGAAATCAAGCCAAAGGGGGAAATGTCTTAAAAAAAAAAAAAAAAACAACTAGCAGGAAACATGAGAAATGATCCTCTGGCCTCCAGCCCTAGGATCCTGTGTCTCTAGATCCATCTGCACAGGGGAGGTGACAGCGGCCTCCAGATGCGGGAAGGAAAGCCAGGGACGCTCCAGACACCAGGCAGGGGACCCCCAGCAGAATGTCTCTTGGCCTCTGGACCTGGAGAGGTGTCGGGTGAACGCAGGGGTCTGGGGACTTACACATCACCGGGGCCAGCTGCTTCAAATTGTTATTACTAACCTGTTCACCGGCTCCTCCCCGCCACCTCCTCAACCCGGGGGGGGGGAGACACAGGTGGCGGCCAGAGGCGGCGACACCAAGGCTGGCCTGGGCCCCCACCAGCGGGTGACCTTGGCCAGGTGGCTGCCCCTCCCCTCCTGCCTTGGCACCCCCGCATCCCAGATGCGCACTCCAGAGAGGGGGTCGCGGGGCTCCTACCGGCTGTTCCTCGCCGCCACCAAGGCCACCCACACCCCAGCCTGTCCCTGAGGGGGTCCCCCCGAGGCCGGTGGCGGCGTTGGCGGGACAGCGCGAACCCCCGGCCCAGGTCTCCATCCCGTAAAACGCAGGGGCGGGTTCGGGGAGCAGCTGGGGGTTCGCTCCCGGGCCCTCCCCCACGCGCCGGCGCGACAGGTGCGGCGCCCCGGGGAGGCGGCGAGTCACCCAGGCTCCCGGGACCCGGACTCGGCGTCCCGCCAGCCGAAACTCGGGCGCGGACCCCGCGGGCCTCCCGGGGTTCCCTCAGGCGGTGTCCGGAAGGGCTGGAGGCGAGCGGCGGCTGCTTCCCGCGCGAGCCGGGGTGGCCCGGTGGGCGCAGGGCGCACCCGCGCGCGCCGCCGTAACCCCCTTCCCTCCCCGCGCGCCCCCGGCCCCCACTCACCGTCGATGTCCCCCAGGGTCAGCTCGTCGCCCAGCTCCGTGAGCGTCTCCATGGTCTCGAGACCGCCCAGCTCGCCGCTCTCGTCCATCGCCCGGCTCGGCGGAGAGGCCCCCCCTGCCGTCCCGCTCAGGGAGACATGGGGCGGTGCCGCCGCCACCGCCCATGACACCCGACAGCCCCGCCCGGTACCGCCTCACCGGCCGCTGCCAACAGCCGCCATGTTTGCGCCGCGCGGGAGGGGCGGGGCGGGATTCCCCCGCCCCCACCCGCGCCCCTGCAGTCCCGCCCCAACCGCGCTCCCCTGTTTGTTGTCTATGGGACCAGGCTCTCGGCAGCCAATCGGCTTGCGAAGCGGCGCGTGGGGTGATGGCGCGTCAGCGATCAGCAGCTGAGATTTGCATAAGGAGGCCCCGCCTCCTAGGGCCCAGCAGCGAATAAGAGGATCCGCCTGCGGCTCCCGGGCCAGCCTTCCTCGCCTCCTTTAAAGGAGACGCTCCAGTTTCTGGTGGCTCGTCCCTACCGGCTGTTGCCCGCGGCGGTCGGGGATTAATGGTTAATGCGTCCCTCCGCCGCCGCCTCCCCCGACCGCATGCTGCCCGCCGGTTTCCCCGGGCCCGCTGTGGACACTTGACGTCCCCCACCCCCCGAGCAGCCGTCACGGGAGGGTCCCCAAGGCTGAGACCTGGGCACCACGTTCCCCCTTAAGAAGGCGGAAACGAGGGACTCCCGTCGCCGCCAGTGGTCCGCGTGCCGAGGGCGCTGCGTTCCCGACTGACAGGGTTCGCAGGTCGCGGGGTTCCCGCCTCAGGCCGCAGGGCCGCCCGCACGTGCCGCGCACGGGGCCGGTTCCCAGCCCGGCTCGCACCTCGCCGCTCCCGCCCGTGGCAGCTCTGGCACCCTGTAAAGTAATGGACGGACTTCGAGGAATTTCTCCTGAAGACTCAAGCGCTCGAAGTCCACAGATGCGCCCTTCGAAGGCACCGCCGCCCCCGCTGCAAAGCCCCGATAAAGGGGCGGGATGAAAAGATGAGTCACACGAGGGCAGGTTAAGGATCACGGAAACGCGCAGTTACTGGCCGGCTTTCACGATGCGCTGTAAAGAGGGGAACATTAAGTTTACGGAGCGTCTCCGAGGCAAATCCTGGCTCTGTGGTCAAGAGCGGCGCCGAAAGGCGGCGGGAGACAACGGATCCGCCAGTGTGTGAGACTTTTAGCCTGAAGTAACGGCCGAGCGGAAAGGCCGTGTGGAGACAACGGATCCGCCAGTGTGTGAGACCTTAGCCTGAAGTAACGGCCGGAGAGGAAAGGCCGTGTGGAGGCCACGGATCCGCCCTGCGCTGTGACCTTAGTCTGCTGAAGTGACTGTTCTGAGCCTGTTTCCTCAGCCCAAATGGCGGCCGCGCACATTCATTAGAAAGTATTTATTCAACGTCTCATTCTCAGGCAAACAAAGGATTCTTGCCCTGCCCTCAGAGAGCTTCCAGTCTAAGGAAAACAGACATGAAGCGAATGAAAGTACAAGCAAATGAAAGATGGTGGGACCCGGAGAGTAAAGGGGTGTGCTGAAGCCAACAGGCGAGAAGGGCCGACACCAGGGTACCGCCACACGGGCCACAGCCCCGGGCAGAGTGGCTGCCAGCCAGCACTTGGCACAGGGCCGGGCACTTTGGAAGTGCCCAAACAAGGTAGCTATTGTGATGAGGGGACAGGACCCGCATTAGCACAGCGAAGGGCTAAAAGAATGGAAGGAAGTTAGTCATGGCTGAAGGAATGGCGGGGTTCTGGGTATCTTCGTGTTTTTGTCATATACACAATGAACCTGTGGCAGGGTCAAATAAAGCAGCTGGGGCAGGAGCCATAGTACAGCGGGAAGGACACCTGCCTTGCATGCGGCCAACCTGGGCTCAATCGTAGAGGGGATCTGAGCCAGGAGAAACCCCCGTACACCGCTGGGTGACCCCAAAACAAAACAAGGGCCCCTCAGAAATAGTGCAACCTTTGCATTAGTATAGAATGGCAGGGGAGGGAAGGCAATGTCTCTTCACGATCCTCGAGACACCCATCTCACCTCAAAGCGCTGCCCAGCACTGGCCAGCAGAGGCCCTCAGGCAACACCAGAGTCACCCAAGGCCTGCCTGAGCCCGGGTCAGCTCATGGGCCACCTCCACAGGAAGCTACCCAGGGAGGCCACTACGCCCAGCAAAGAGCAGGCAAAAATGAAGGCTTGAGAGAAAAGGAAGAAACGTGGTGTCAGGAGGCAAAACACCCACCGGGTCACCCCATGGCTCTGGAGAACCCAGGATCAGTATAAAAAAGGGAGGGACTAGAAGTGATGACCATTACGTCCAGAAAGTGTGGGCCCTGAGGAAGGCTGGACACAGGTGTCTTCACCTCAGGCCTCCTCCTCACTTCAGGAAATTTCCTCTGGAGCCATCATCTCACGGTGTCACTGAGGTCGGCTCTGGGAGGCGAAATATGTTTGCTTGGGGATAAGCTAAAACTTCGAAGGTTGAGGAGTGCCAGGCGGTAACAGGGCAGATGCTACCAGCTGTGAGCCATTAGCTTGGCACTGCCAGGAAAGGCACAGGGAGGGGACTAAGCTGGACAAGGTCGAGAAAGTAATGAGGGAGAGAGCTCAGACTCGGACCAGGGCTGAGAACAGGACGTCACGTTGGACCAGACAGGAAGAAGGGACTGGCTGGATACGGAGGAGGGGCTGCAGCGTGACAATCTGGCGGCCAGGGCAGTGACGCTGGGGACGGGACTGCCTGTCAAGGCCACGAGGACGCCACTGGCACCTAGTGAGCAGGGACCAGGAATGCTGAGATATCCCCAATCCCAGGACCCCACACCAGCCTCCAGTATAAACAGGGACAGTTACAGGGTACTGGGAGCTCACAGACTCTCCCTAAAGCATGAACAGTATCATGGCCATGCTGAGACTCATGATGTCAGTGGACACCAACACCATCCCCACCTCTTGCAGTGCCCAGTACCCGTGCCAGCACCCCGCCCTCCTGCAGTGCCCAGTACCCGTGCCAGCATCCCCGCCCTCCTGCAGTGCCCAGTACCCATGCCAGGACCCCCCGCCTCCTGCAGCACCCTCTCCTGTGAAGCCCAGTACCCATGCTCACTGCCTCTGTCCCTCCCACACCACAGGCTGGTCCGTCTGGCTGGCCATGCTAAGACACAGACTGTGTTTTTTTTTTGTTTTTGAGGGGGTTGTGGTCACACCCAGCAGTGTTCAGGTGTTATTCTGGCTAGTACTTGGGAGTTAGGGACCCGCCACATGCAAGGCAAATGCCTAAACTCCTGAACTACCCCCCCAGGCTCAGAGTAACAGAACTGAATCCCAGATGAGAGAGGACAAGAAAGGGAGACTAAAAATGAAGTGCCCGGTGGAGCCGGAGAGTTAGCCTAGCAGGTAGGGCGTTTGCCTTGCACGCGGCCGGCCCATGCCGGCCCGGGTTCGATCCCGGCATCCCATATGGTCCCCGAGCACCGCCAGGAGTGATTCCTGAGTGCAGAGCCAGGAGAAACCCCTGAGCATTGCCGGGTGTGACCCAAAAAAAAAAAAAAAAAAAGTAAAAATGAAGTGCCTGGAACTAGAGACTGGCACAAGCCATGGCCAGAAAGGGCAGGAGAGGGGGAGCTCAGGCGGCCTCTGTTATGTGGCGTCAGGGAAAATCAGGCGCATCTAAGGGCAGGGAAGGGATCCATGAAGACGAAGGTGCACAAGGAAGAGCCAGAGGATGGAGGTGCCAGTGGACGGAGACTCCACTATGCCAGGGGTGGCCAGTGCATGGGGGAGGGGGACACGGGGGTGGGCCCAAAGCCTCCTCTAAGAAAGGCCCAACCTCACAACAGCTGAGTGCTGGGCTCCGGCTCCAACACATCCCATTTACAGGATGCCTCAGGTCCGGGGAGGGGCTGGCCGGCGCTGCTCATGACAGCTGAGCTGAGGAGATCCCGTTTCCTTGGCCATGACTCTTGAGTGTGCACACCTACAGTTTGGGGGCTTGTGGACCCCAACCCAGTGGGGTGTGAGGTTAGCCCTGCCTTAGCAGCCCAGCAGCCTGCAAAACTGGGGAGGACCAGAGGACTCTCCCGGGATCCCTGAGGACAGACCTCGCTGCTCAAGGTCAGTGTGGGCTATCAGTTCCACCAGGACATTGGCCACCCCTGACCCTTTAGTGCCTAAGCCAAGCGCCCTCCCTCTTCCCCCACCAGGGCCTGGGGCTTGTCCGATGGGATAGAAAACTACCACGAGGTGGTCTTGAGAAGCCCGAGGGTCCTGTTGGACCCGCCCTGGGGCCCATGGCATCTTGTCTGCTGTGGGGAGTTGGCCCAGAGGTTTGCAGGCTTTTATTGTGGGCCTCTGCACGCTGGCTCTGGCCTGCGACAGGCAGCTGGCAAGTGGCCCTCCCTGCGGGTCCAGCCCCGGTCCCAGTGCTTCCAGGGTCTGGTTGACACACATGTTCTGAAGAGCCCCCTGGCCATGCTCTGCTGATGGACCTGGGAGGAAAGGGCCACAGGTGGGCCTCAGCTGGCGCTCGGAGCGCTCCAGGTCCGCCACTTGCCTGCTGCCGCCCAGCTGCTGCCTCCTGGCCCTGAACCCTGGGCCGCTGTGGGGCTACAGCTCAGACTGGGACCTCGAGATCCTTGGGCCTTTCCGGATCTCTTTCCGCTTCTCCTCTTTCTTCCGGCGCTTCTCCTCTTCTCTTAAAAGCCTTCTGGAAGGGTCGCTGCTGGACAGGGACTGAGGGAAGAGCAGAGCGAGACGCTTTAGTCTGTGGGTGGCAGACCCCATTCTGGGGGCAGGCGGGCACGTGGGCGTGGGGGACGCTGTGCTGTGGGCCTGAATGGTGAGAAGCAGGAGGTGGCCATGCAGATGGGGCGAGGAAGAGAGCGGGGTTCCCGGCAGACGGGCAGGTGTGGGGGGGAGTGAACCCCAACAGTGAGAAACGCTGAGCCAACTCCTCTCAGAGAGGGCCAGGGAGCCCCAAACCCCCACGGACTCCTGTGCTGCAGCCCTGACTCCACACAGGCTGCAAAGGCTCCACGGCCTATCTGGGGCAGCTGGTGCCCAGGCTCCTGGGGAATGGGGGTACAGTGCCCTCTAGGCAAGGGGACACAGGGTGGAGGGGGCCAGCTCCTCAAATTCCAACATGTTTGACTTCCAGGAGAAGACCCACACTAGGCTCGGCTCCAACTCCCCCAAACGACCCTGCCCTGCAGGAACCATGTGCCCTCTCCACACAGAGTCCTTAGCCCAGCTGCTTCTTGCCCAGTCACTCTGAGAGCCTCAAGGCCATGTCACAACCACAGCCTTTGTCCATCTGCGGCCATTTTCCTCACCGCAAGTTGGAGCTAATCCCAATTCATATCTCCCGCCCCAGCCCGGCCCTGGCCCGAGCACCCCCCCCACCTATGCCGGAGGCTCACCCTGGCCTCTTCCTCCCTCCCACGCTTCACCCTCTTTGAGTTCTTGGGCTTCCAGCCTCCTCCCACCTCCTGGCCTTGGCACAGGCTATGGGCCAGGCCCAGAGCACTCCTCTGGGCTCCCTTCCTCTTTGGCACAGTAGCGCCAGGTCTGCGCCTGCCCTCCGGGGCCCGGGCCTGAATTCGGCCAGGGCACTGGCCCTTCCCCTCCCTGTTTCCTTCTCCTGGTCTACGAGGTGAGGTGTTGCCCTTTGGCATGCAGCAGGGACCATATTCAAGGAATTACAGAGGCCAAAGCGACAGCACAGCGGGAGGGCATTTGCATTGCATATGGCAAACCCAGGTTCAATCCTTGACATCACATATAGACCCCTGAGCACTGTCGGGAGTAATTCCTGAGTGCAGAGTCAGAAGCAACCCCTGAGCATCACCGGGTTTGACCCTAAAAAAATAAGGGGCCAGAGCGATAGCCCAGCGGTTAGGGGCGTTAGCCTTGAATGCGGCCGGCCCATGCCGGCCTGGATTCAATCCCCAGTATCCCATATGGTCCCTCGAGCACCGCCAGGAGTAATTCCTGAGTGCAGAGCCAGGAGTAACTCCCTGAGCATTGCCGGGTGTGACCCAAAAAAGCAAAAAAAAAAAAAAAAAAAAAAGCCAGGGCCGGAGCGATAGCCCAGTGGGTAGGGCGTTTGCCTTACATGCAGCCGGCCTTTGCCGGCCTGGGTTCGATCCCCAGCGTCTCATATGGTCCCCAAAGCATCGCCAGGAGTAATTCCTGAGTGCAGAGCCAGGAGAAACCCCTGAGCATTGCTGGGTGTGACCCAAAAAGCAAAAAAAAAAAAAAAAAAAAAAACAGGGACAAGCACACCCGACTTTTTCCTTGGATCAGCACCTGAGGTGCCCCCAGAAACCCTGAGCAGCGTCCACAGGAGCAATGCCGCAAGTCACTGCCGGCCTCGGAGGCTGCCGGCCCAGGATGGGAGAACCAGACGTTCCCTTTGCACACACATGCCTAAAGCAGGACGCTTCTCTTTCCGCTATTAGCAGCAGCCTGGGCATCTGCTGGGCCCCAGGAAGGCGTCAGATGGACACAGTCCAAGAGAGTCACCCTCACTGGGGCAGCCAACAGCAGAAGCAAACTGTGGTGGACGACACAATGCCGGATGAAAAGTGGAGGCAACTGCAGGGGGAAAGAGAATGAGAAGCGGGGGAGTGCACCGGTTTGGGAGCCCTAAATTCCTGTCTCGGGCAGGGGCGTCTTTGATTCCAGAAAAGCGCCAGGAACAACTAATCCTCCGTTCCTTAGATCTAGCACCAACAGTTGGCAAAACAAACCTATATCTGCCCCAACCAAGGGGCCGCTGTGGCTGCGTATGTGAGCAGCTGTTGGGTGTGCCACTCTCGACAAGAAGGGAACTTGCTCAGCCAGGGCCAGGTGAATCATGCACGAGGCAGAGGCTGGGCCGCCCAGATGCACAGGCTGGCAGAAGCTGGTTTTGGTGGGAACGGAACACACATACCTGCTTCGCCTGATGCCTGAGTGGCCCTGCGTTATGTGCCATCTAGGAAGAGCCATCTGAGACCGAGGCAGGAGCAGGGGGTGACCCGAAGGCATGTGTAGTGGGGACAGACCTGGCTCCTAGTCCAAAAGCCCTCACCTGTACGGGCACCCTGGGTGCCCCAGGTCAGCAGGTTCGGGCCTGAGACCGGCGGCAGGCGAAGCAGCCTCGGCCCCAGCCACCCCTCTCACCTGTGTGCGGTCCACCTGGAAAGGGTTGTGGAAGTCCGAGTCCTTCTCGCTGATCCCCAGCTCCTGGGCCATCTGCAGTGAGGACCAGCCATCGCCTGAGCATCAGCCCCTGCCTGCTGGGGCCCAGGTCCGACCCGAGGCAGAGGCAAGCACAGAGCCCCTCGCGACGAAGCAGAGCCGACGGCTGCCCGACCCTCCCGCAGCCTCACCAGGCGGAGGATGGGCGAGTGGGCGCCCTGGTCGAACACGCCCGACTGGTTGCAGAAGCTGATGCCCCAGCGGATGAGCAGGTTCCAGTTGGAGTTGTGGTCGTAGTGGTGCACGATCCGCGGGAAGCGCAGCAGCACGTCCCCGAAGAAGGCCCGTGTTCTCCAGCACCTGAGAGAAGGCTGCGGGCGGGCGCTGAGCGGCACGGCACGGAGACCGGCCCACACAGCCAGGCGGGGCCGGCACCAGGTGCTTTGGTGTTGGTTTGGCCGTGCCGAGATCAAACTCAGGGCCTTGCACATGCAAGACTAGTGCTCTGGGGCCGGAGTGACAGCACAGTGGGAAGGGAGTTTGCCTTGCAAATGGCTGACCCGGGTTCAATTGTCAGCATGCCATAGAGTCCCCGAGCACCACCAGGAGTAATTCCTGAGTGCAGAGCCAGGAGAAACCCCCTGAGCATCACCGGATGTGACTCAGAAAGACATGCTTTGTGTAGACCACAATCTGGGCCCAGAATGTTCTCTCACCTATCTATGCCTCAGTTCTATGGCAAAAGCACCAGGAGTCAGATATAGGACAGCACAGGCCAATGGGGGAGGTGTTTGCCTTGAGGGTGACTGATTAGGGTTCGATCCCCAGCACCCCAAATGGTCCCCAGAGCCCACCAAGAGTGATTTTTTGGGGGGTTGTCACACCCAGAAATGCTCAGGGTTACTCCTGGCTTTGCACTCAGGAGTTACTTTTGGCTGTGTTCAGGGGATCATATGGGATGCCGGGAAATCGAACCCAGGTCAGCTGTGTGTAAGGCAAACACCCTATTCTCTGGACTATTGCTTGAGCCCCCAGGAGTGATTTTTGAGTGCAGAGCCGGAGTAACCCCTGAGCACCACTGCGTGGCCCCAAATCCAAAAATAAATAAGTAAAATAAAACATTTAAAAAATAAAAAAGGATTGAGTGGTAGGACTGAACCAATGGTACAGAGGGTAGGGTATCTGCCTTATAGGTGACTGACCTGAATTCAATCCCATAGGCTCCCCTGAATGCAGAGCCAGGAATAATTCCTGAGCTCAGAGCCAGAAGTAAGCCCTGAGCACTGCCGGATGTGGCCCAAAAAATAAAACAACGAAGAAAAGGATTTGGGTGGGGGTGGGTGCCGACGGAGAGATGGTCTAGCATGGAGGGCACTCTAATGGCACAGGGCAACCTGGGTTCAATCCCCAGCATCTCACATGGTCCTCCGAACCCCACCAGGAATTACCTAAGCATAGCTAGGTGTGCCCCCTCCAAAACCAAGAGGGTTCAGAGTTCGCAGAGAGAATACTAGCCACGTCCCTGGCTTCATCCCTGGCACCATATGGTCCCCAAGCACTGCCAGGGTGAGGCTTGAGGGAGCACAGACCTGGGAACGGTCCCGGAACACCTCCAGGTGTGGCCAAATTAACACTCTCCTCCGGACCCCGCAAAAAAAAAAAAAAAAAAAAAAAAGGGCCGGAGCGATAGCCCAGCGGGTAGGGCGTTTGCCTTGCACGCGGCCGGCTCATGCCGGCCAGGGTTCGATCCCGGCATCCCATATGGTTCCCGAGCACCGCCAGGAGTGATTCCTGAGTGCAGAGCCAGGAGTAACCCCCTGAGCATTGCCGGGTGTGACCCAAAAAGCAAAAAAAAAAAAAAAAAAAAAAAAGGTTAATCAAAGCAAATTGGGCTTTTTTGAAGCAGCAGAGACCCTGGTGATCTCCATTCTCTCTTCTGCAGATGGAGTCACCGTTCCCGTGTCCATCAGGGTGGCTGAGTGGACACAGTCAGAGGAGCACAAGCGCTCTGTCCTGATAAGACAGGGTCCAGGGACACAGATACAGGCACGAGCAGAGTTCGGGAACTACAGACCCAGTGCCCATCAACCCAGGGAGGTGCCACAACCGGGCACTTGCAGAGAGAGAGGAGCGGCAGGAAACGGCTGGTAAGGCGCCGCAGGAGAGCATTGGCTGGGCGTCAGACCCTACCTTCCTTCAGCTTCCGTCCTGGGGAAAGGGCCCATCTGGGAGCACGTCCGCAGCCAGGAGCACTGTCTGGGAGTCCTGTAGCACCTGCGGGAGCCCGGGGCCCAGTGGCTGTGGCCGTGCTACAGACTGGGCTCACTGACCTATGTCCACCCCGAAACCCGCTCAACAGCACTCTCTCATCACACCGACACAGCCTCGGAGAACTCCAAAGTGTCCGCCAGTGCTCTGATAGCTGGAGACCCGCGTGCACACCGCGCACCTTGAAGAGCCCCTTGAGCATGACATCCAGGAGCTTATACTGTTGGTGGACATCATTCAGCTGCACCAGGCTCTTCAGGGCCAGCAGCTGCTCCCGCCGCTTCACCTCAAACATCTTCTTGTCTGGACAGCACCGAGTTAAGGGCTGGGGGCCACAAATACTCCTGGCTGCACGGTCCCATGGTCCCCCTCTAAAGGGCTCATGCCTTTTTTTGGAGAGGAGCGCTTTTGGGGGTCACAACTGGCGATGCTCAGGGGTTACTCCTGACTCTACACTCAGAAATTACTCCTGGGGTGCCCAGGATCTAGGTGCTTGGCATCCTATGGGATGCCAGGGATAGAACCCAGGTCAGCCACATGAAGGCAAGCACCCTCCCTGCTGTGCTATGGCTCCAGTCACTAGAGGGCTCAATCCTGACCAGCAACTCTGCAGAGGCGGAGGGAACCGGCCATGGGGCCCGGAGGCATGTGGAGGGTGCCCGACCCTGCACTCGTGGGGGAACCGTGCTCCAAACCCTGCACAGACTCCTGCAGCCCCCAGAGGGGTCCTGAGCAATGTCTTGTGTCTAGTTCTAGCAATTCCACCCCTAGAGGCTCGGACAGGTTCTGCCATCTGCCATCTAAGCTTCTCTCTCTGGCTCCTTGGCATCCCCTGCCCATGCCTCCTGAAGGGTCTGGACCCGGCTCGCAAAGCCCAAAGCCAGGCCACAGAAGGGGCTCCCGGCGCCCAGGGTCTCCCCACAAAGTGCTTGGTATGAGAAATATTCTTTGCCCCACTCCATCAATTACAGAGAAACTGAGGTTCAAAAGAGCCCCAGCTAAGAACACCCAAACTCCCCCTTTTAATTTCGTCAGTGTGAACAGAGTCCATCTAAGGCCTCATACATGCAAGACACATGTCCTGCCACCAGGTCTCACCCCTAGGCCCATGACACCCTGACCTGTCTCCCCGTCACAAGACTGTGGGGGAAAAGGGGGAGAGGGAAAGAGAGGAGGGGGAGAGAGAGAGAGAGAGAGAGAGAGAGAGAGAGAGAGAGAGAGAGAGGAGAGAGGGAGAGAGAGGAGAGAGGGAGAGAGAGTAGAGAGGAGAGAGAGGAGAGAGGGAGAGAGAGGAGAGGAGAGAGAGGAGAGAGAGAGGAGGGAGAGAGAGGAGAGGAAGAGAGAGGAGAGAGAGAAAGGAGAAGAGAGAGAGGAGAGAGAAGAGAGAGGAGAGGAGAGAAGAGGAGAGAGAGAGGGAAAGAGGAGAGAGGAGAGGAGAGAAGAAAGAGAGGAGAGAGAGAGGGAGAGAGAGAGCGAGTATATTCAAACCCATCAGAACCACCTCCGACCCCAAAGGATACAGATCTCCAGGCTCGGGTCACCGGCGCCCAGCCCAGAGAGCAGCAGGACAAAGACACAGGCCAGGGACTGAGGCGCCATATCCACGGGCAAGGGGACAGCAGCTGGGCAAGGGGACAGCAGCTGGAGCTTGGCGTCACAGGAAACAGGCGCGGCCAAGTAACTTCCTGACAAGGCGTCGTCTCCAAGTATCAAGACCCACACAGTGGAGACCTGGAGGCCCGGCGCCTAGACAGGGGCTGGGTGGGATGGCAGAGGAAGAGAAATGTCAGTAACACAGGAAGCTTAGAGCATCATGGTCCGTGTCTGGGGTGGACAGAGATGGTGAGGCCTCTCTGACAATCAGCTTCCTCAGCTGTGAAGGCAGAGGGTGGGACACAGGTGCAGTGGGTGAGGCCCCGTGGTAGGTGACCCCAGAGTGGGAAGGACCATGTGAAGTACTGTAAATGTCCATGTCATTCTCTCACCACCGGCCCGTCCTGGCCTCCCAGGGACAGACATGGGGAAAGGAGGTCCTGGGCTGGCAGCAGGGTGGGCCCCTTGTGGGACATCCCTTCTTTTGGGGGAGAACCACAGCTGGCAGTGCTCAGGGCTTACTCCTGGTGGTGCTCAGGGAACCATATGGGATGCCGGGATCGACCCAGGTGAGCTGCATGCAAAGCAAACGCCCTCCCCGCTGTGCTACGGCTCCAGTCCCTGGGACGTTCCTTCTGCTCTGACTGGGAGGCAGGTGAGGAGGGACGTCCGGTGAGAGGCGCCTCCTCACACAAACCCTCTGCACCTCCAGGCACAGGGCTTTCAACCTTTTTCCCGGCTGCTCTCCTAGCTGGAGAATTCTCCTGTGACCTTGGAGCTACATGGGACAGGTATACAAATCAAGAGGACATGATACATCATAAAGAGACTGATTTGAAAACAAATCTTCAAATGTTGCAGTTTGAAGGCCGGAGCGATAGGACAATCAGCAGGGCATTTGCCTTGCATGCAGCTGACTCATCCCATATGGCACCCTGAGCACCACCAGGATTAATTCCTAAGTGTGGAGCCAGGAGGAACCCCTGAGCATCGCTGTGTGACCAAAAAGCAATTAAAAAAAAAGTTGTAGATTGAGAAGCTGGGATCCAGAGCCAGGAATACGCACAGCCACTGGGACAAAACCCCTGCCTTCGGGGATCTGGGCCTGGGCGGGAGAGGCGGTGAGAGGGAGGCACGGCAGGCAGTGGCCAGAGGCCCCCGCTGAGACGGCAACAGCCTGGTTCTGTCAGCGAAAACCAAGGCTCAGAGCGGGGGACGGCACCCACTAACAGAACAGGAGCACACCTCCTCGCGGGCCACTGCCTGAACAGGACCCAGGGCAGCTCTGCTGGGTTTCTGGTGTGAACTGGGCCGTCCAGGGCACTGCTCCCCACCCATGGTGATGAGACAACAAAAGTCTAGAGGCTGGACCGGGGCTTCCTGCCTTGTAAGGCCCCAGCAGCCCCAGGGAACCAGCGCTAGCTAGGGCAGAGGCTGGGGGTGTGACAGGTGCTCGGGCCTGGACCGAGGAAAAGGAAAGCTGAAAACATCACGGCATGAGGCGGATGGTCTCCACAGTGTGTGTGTGTGTGTGCGTGTGTGTGTGTGTGTGTGTGTGCGTGCCTGTGTGTACAGATGTGTGCGTCTGGCTAGGACTGAACTCTGGGCTTTCCACATGCAAGGTACGTGTCCTGACCTGGCCAGGGTGTGTGTCTGTGTACACGTGGGTGTATACATAAATGTGCATGTCTGTGTGCATGCTGGGCTAAGATGGAACCCGGGGCTCTGCGCATGCAAGCCTGTCCCGGTCAAGGGTGGGGTGGTGTGTGTGTGTGTGTGTGTGTGTGTGTACACTGGGCTAGGACTTTGCACATGCAAGGCAAGAGCCCAGTTCCAGGGTATGTGTGTGTACTCACGTGTGCACTGGGCTAGGACTGAACCCAGGGCTTTGCGCGTGCAAGGCAAGGGGCCCTGCATGTGTGTTAGGCCTGAACCCAGGGCATTGCGGTACAAGACAAGTGAGGGTGTAGTGGTGTGTGTGCGTGTGCGTGTGCGTGCGCGTGCTAGGACTGAACTCAGGGCTTTGCGCGTGCAAGGCAAATAAGTGCTTTGCCCAGGAGTCACCTTCCCGGCCCTGCTCTCTCAGGTCACTCCCGCTGCGCTCCCAGAGCTCCAACAGGCCCGGGGGCACCTCTGCCCGCTTCTGCAGGGGCGGCTGACCCTGGCTCGCGCGCTGCGGTTCGAGGAACGGAGACGCTCCCATGACAGGCGCCCAGGAGCGAGGACCTCACCAGCGCCGTCCCGGGACTGCTCCGGGTCCCCAAGCCCCTGTGCCCACCCCGCGGCCCCCACCTCACCTACCAAGCCGGGCGGCGCGGAAAGGCGACCAGCAGGCTCCCTGCAGCGGGACAGCGCGGAGCGGCACGGAAGCCACTGCAGCGTGGAGCCTGGCCCCGCCCCGCCCCCGCTCTCGGCCAATGGGCAGAGGCCGCGACGACCGCTCCTCTAACGTCACATCCGGACCCGCCTCGCCAACCCAGAGCGGGTCCCTAGCACCGAGCAGAAACAAAGTTACGCCCACCAGGTGTCTAGCCTGCCCTGGGACCCGGCGTGGCGCCGGGTTAAAGGTGGATTGAAGCAAGATGGCGCTGCTGGCTTTGCCTAGGGTCCAGGAGTCAGCCCACTGGGGCCCTTCCACGGCCCACCCCCGAATTGTTTTCCTGCTCGGAATGTTTGGTGATGCTGGGGATTGAACCGCGGCTTCACACTACCGGGCGGGGCATGGGTGCTCTAACTAAACCACATGCCTATCAGTGGGGGTGGGGGTGTGGGTGGATGGACGGACGGACGGATGGATGGACGGACGGACCGACGGACTGTCCCCAGGTGGTGCTCAGGAGGCCTGGGACCCTACCTGCAACTAGTTCTCTGCCAGTTGGGACCGGGTCTGCGCTGCTGACTGTGCCCTGCGGCGGGAACGCCTGGGTCACCCAGGTCAGCCCTGGAAGATGCTTAGCAGGACCATGTGGTGCGGGAACTGAGCCCACTCTGGGCAAGTGCCAGGCTTCTGCCCTAACTGCAACACTGCCCCGGCCCCTCTACCATTTGGTGGGGGTGTGGGGACACTAACGTAGTGCACAGGGCTGACTCCTGGCTGTGCTCAGGGATCACTCCTGGCAGGGCTCAGGGCGATATGGGTTGCGAGGACTTGAACGGGATCAGCCCTGCACAAGGCCAGCACCAATGGTTTAGAACTCCACGTAGTAAGGTTCAGTCTAGTGCGTCATGAATACTTTTGTTTTCGGGCCACAGCCACTGCGCTGGGGACCTTCCCATGCCCTGGGCAGGCAGGTAGCAAGTCCCCCTCCCTGAACATGCCTGGAACAAGCTCGAACAGTTGTGGTGACCGAGACATTAGAAGCAGGGGTGTGGCTGTACAGATACAAGCCCAGAGGGGGCCAGGAGAAGGAGCACAGGAGCCTGATTGGACCGGACACGGGGACAAGTGAGGAAAAGGGACAAACTGATTGCTCTGTGCCTTGCTGGCAACACCCCTCCGCCTTCTCCCAGGCGGAAAGAGGCAGCCCCATGTCTCAGCACCGGCCCCACGTCTGCTCGGCCCTTCCGGCTGGAGCACAGCCGGCTAGTACTCAGGGCCACCGAGGCACTGGTGGCCGGCTCTGGTGCTCTTAGCAGCTGACTGAGCCTTTTAGTGGAGAGAAAAGAGAGAAATTACTTTAGGCAGCCATGGGGATATGAGAGTCATTTTATTTCCATTTATTTATTTTCATTTTTCCATTTGAACGAGAGTAATGGCAGAGTCGCCACCTTCCCCTACTTCTGTGCCCTTCTGTCTTCCCCAGGCTTCCCTTCTCTTCTGTGTCTGGGCTTGCAGGTTCTGAGGGTCAGTCTCTGACGTGGGACAGCGACACGGCCACCCCTCCCAGGCAGCTGGGAGCAAGCATGAGCGGAGAACAGCGTGGAGGCGGGACCTGTCACGGAAAATGCCTCCAGGTTCCCTAAGGGCCCAACATGGCTGGGCAGGAGCAGAGGGTCCTCGGAATAGTGGGCCTGGGCAGCTGGCCAGGAGCTGCGCCCCAACAGGGAACTGTCCTGCGGGAGGGGGAAGCTGGTGAGGGCCACTCACACCCACACATGTACACACACATGCCCAAGTGTTTGGACCATCATAGCCCCCAATAATGTCTCAGGCAACTGCCCCAGCCGCACTTCCCCAGGACGTGCAGGCCACCCGCTGGGCCAAGGCGGAGTCCGGCTGCCTGTGGCAGGACGGCAAGAGGCACAGCCACCGCCTGCCACTCCTCCTGCTTAGCCGGCACTGCAGCCGTGGGTTTCACTCTTTTTACACCTGTGGACAGTCGAAACGTAGTGGAATTCCTGGCCACTCAAAAACCTAAAAGCCCGTATTTCTAAGAACGTCTGAATATCAGTCTCTGTGATGGCGCCATGAGGCAAGTGGCAGGAACTTTTGCAGAATAGCAAATGTCCGTGACGGGCACCGGGCCACACTGGCGGCAGGAAACCGCTTAGGGAGCTGGTGTGGGTGCTGCTCCGTGCTAACCTCCCGCCGGGGACCCGGCCCAAGCCCAGAGCATGAAAGGATACAGCATGTCCTGAAGTGGTGGCTGGGCAGCAGAGGCCACGGGGCAGAGGCCCTCCAGGGTCGCCTGTAAGTCCTGCGCTAGGCTTGGGTCAGTCAGGAGGCCCCGGCGCTGGACCTGCGGGAGGACAGAGGTCATGGGCCTCCGCGTGCTCCCCAGCTCTCCTGCCCCTCCCCTGCCGCCCACCTCAGCAGGGCAGAGCGGGTCTCGCGCCGTGGGCACCCACCTGCAGGATGAAGTCACGCAGAGCTCGCACTGCGGCGTCCCGAGAGCGTGGAGGGCCCGGCCGCGCGGCCCCCTGCAGGACGTGTCCCACTTCCTCAGCCGAGAGGACACAGCTGCTGCTCCAGAAGCGCACGAGCTGTGGAGGAAGCCCAGCAGCAGGGAGTCGGCATTATTCCCACGCTGTCTCCAGGGACCCGCCTGGGGACCCAGCCCTGTGAGGGCAGGGTGAGCCCCCCCCACCCCCGCCGCCATAGGTATGAGTCACCTAACACTGCTCTCGCTTCATGACCTTGGAGACTTTCCTCCTTGTCAAAATGTTTCCACGGAGGGCCTGAGGGCGCAGTGCTGTGCAGGCCCGGCAGTGTCAGGGGTCACTCTGGGCCACTCTGGCAAAGCTCGGGACCTGTTGGGCTGTAGCCAGCAACACCTGGGGAGCCCCTTGCGCTTCAGTCCTAGACTCTGGCCCCCTTCACCTACAAATCCTTCTAAAAATGTTCCCTTCACTGCGGAAAGTTCTTCATTTAGTGAAGAGACAGGCGCTGACTGAGACCATCGAGGCGACTCTCCCCAGTCTCTCAGGAGCAAATCCTCTTTCTCTCCCACTCCCAGCCCCGATTCACTCACGGCTCTGCTTCACTGTCATTCAGACTTGCTGCTTGGTGGTTTCACCAGTGGCTATTTCCTGTGGACCAGGCCCCAGGCTGACCTTTCTACCCTACGACTGACGCACCTGACCGCCAGCTCATGTGCCACCTGCTCTACACCGACCACCCTTCGGCTCACCAACGTCTGTGGCACCGGGCCCAGGACCTGGCACAAGCGGGCAGCAAGGGTGAGGGTGAGAGGAAGGGTCTGAGCCGGCCTCACGGAGGGGAAGGCCCGTGACTGAGCATACCCGGCCAAGGCTGCACTCACCAACGTCATGAGCCTGAGGGTCTCAGGTCTGAGGGAAGAGTTTTCTCCAGCACCCAGGAGGGTAAAGAGCAGAAACCGATTCCAGGGCTGGGAGGCCACGTGGAGTGCTGCGGGAAACAGCGGCACCGGGCGTCAGTGCCGCCGAGAGCACTGCTAAAGCGGACTGCTACCGGTGCTTTTATTGGGGCTGCGCACCTAGAGGCCAGGCCCCTGGCCAAACTGAGCCCAGGTGGTCTCTGGTTTCCCGGGGGTGCGAGTCACGTCTGCAGCCCAGTCCAGCAGACCACCTCTGCTACACTTGGGGAGGCAGCAACAGGCCTCTGTCATGTCAGAGATTTGCCTCTGGCTGGGCACAGCACTCGGCCTCTCCGACCTCAGGGTTCTCATCTGTGTAATGGGCCTGAGTGCACCCTTGCAGTACTGTTAAATAATCAAGAGAGTGTGACTCACAGACCAGGGCGTGGGAGGGTGGCAGGACCTGCCCCAGCCCCCGCCCATTTTTCCCCATGGGCACATCAGAGAATGGGAAGGGCACCTACCAAGCTCTGGGGTCCGGCATGCACATAGTCAAGCAAGGCCTCGAGGCAGCCCACACAGGCCTGGGACAGCAGAGGGTCCCTCTGCAAGAAATAAAACAGCAGAGAGGTGGACAGCACAGCCCATCCTGCCTGGGTAGCCCACAGAGGTGGACAGCACAGCCCACCCCTACCTGGGCACCCCATAATGCTCCCTGAGCCCTCCAGGAGTGACCCCTGGGCAATGCCAGGTGTGGCCCAGTCCCCACCACCTGCAAACCAACATACTCCACGAAGAAGTCCATGTCATATCTTGAGACCAAGGAGTGTTGGTGCTATTCCCCAACTGGCGTTCTGAATAAAAGGCCAAGAGATGCTCCAGTGGGCAGTGCACCTGCCTTGAACTCGGCTGACCTGGGTTCGATCCCTGGCACTACATATCTTTCCTAGGCACTGCCATAATTGAACCCTAAGCTCAGAAAAAGCATGGTCTGTGAACCAAATAAATCAATAAACAAACATCTAAATTCCTGATTAACCCGAAATATTTCAGGGTTCTTCTCGCACCCCAGTCCAAACAGGAGCTGGGGGTTTACCCACAGGCGTCCGGCCCGGGCTGCTGTGCTGAGACAGTTGCGGGCCATGAGCAGTTCCCACCTCCCGCTTGGTTTGCTGTTTGCTTTTGCATCTGGTCACTCCTAGTGCAGCTGGGCCCGGGGTCCTGCTCTTGGCCCACCAGGATTACAGCCTGGGGTATTACAGGGGGCCCAAGTTAAGCGAGGCATGTGCCCTGCGCCTGGGCTCGCCCAGGAAGCAACGGTGGAGGACAGCAGCGGCCTTTTGTCAAACAACACCGTCGGCTCCAATAATTAGTTCTTGGGGAAATGCAAGCCCAAACTACTACGAGCTGCTACTCCACACCCAAAGCTGGAAAAATACACACAAAAAAAACCCACCAAACTGTCTGTGGACAATGTGCAGCAAACTCTCAGCTACTCCGAGCGGAAGGTGCATGGTGCAGCCACTCGGAAAGAGCAGCCTCACTGCCCGCCTCACTGCCCGCCTCACTGCCCACCTCCAGCCCACTTCACTGCTCACCTACAGCCCACCTCACACGTCACTGCCAGCCTCACTGCCCACCTCACTGCCCGCCTCAGAGCCTGACCTCACTGCCTGCCTCACTGCCCGACTACAATCTACCTCACAGCTCGCCTCACAGCCCGCCTCACTGCTGGCTAACAGCCCAGCCTCACTGCCAGCCTCACTGTCGGACTCACAGCCCAGCCTCAGCCCAATTTCACAGCCCAGCCTCACAGCCCAGCCCGTCGCTGAAAGAACCCTTATGGATGAAACTATGAGGACTTGGGGCCGGATCGATAGCCCAGCGGGTAGGGCATTTGCTTTGCACACGGCCAGCCTGCGCTGGCACGGGTTTGATCCCCAGCATCCCATATAGTCCCCCGAGCACCGCCAGGAGTAATTCCTGAGTGCAGAGCCAGGCGTAACCCCTGAGCATCGCCAGGTGTGACCCAAAAAATAAAAAAAAGAAACTATGAGGACTTGCCATGCGCGGCTGGCCTAAGGCCAGAGAACGGCACCCGCCTTCCCCACTGATAACAGCCTCTGAAACAGCTTTACTGAGATATAATTCACAAACCATCAAATTCATCCTTTAAATGGTCATTCGATGGTTTCGAATACTCAGCCGGTCTTGAACAGCTGTATAAACTTTCATTATTCCTAGAAGAAACCCTCTATTCATTAATGCACTGGCTCCCCATTCTACTCTCCCCAAATATAGTTCGGGGCTGGAGAGATAGCCCAGTGGAGAGGGGCTTTGCACATGGCCAGGTTTGCGTCCCAGCACCCCATATGTACCCTGAGCCCCTGAGTGACTGCAAAAACCAACCACACAAAAAACTCTGGGAAACATGAATTTACCTTCTCTCCTATGGAACTACTTATCCTGGCCAGGTCATTAAAATACGATAACATTGGGCCCTTCACATCCGCCTCCGGCCCACACCACCCCTCCCTGTACCCTTGTGGGGCCCAGTCCGCCCCACCTCTGCCAGCCGCACCTTCTCTCCCCTCCCGAGGCTCCTCGCTCTGCACCTACCCTTGCCGCCCTCCCTGCAGGCATGCCCGACCCTCTCCCTCTGCCTAGACACCCCTTCAAGGCCAAAGCCATCTTCTCTGGGAAGCCTCCTCGGGCGCCCCACATAGAAGTTTGTACATGAAAGAAGCTGAACAGCTTCCTGGAAGTCGACAATGTGAGCTGCTGAATGTAATCAAACAGGACCCCTGTGACCTTCACCAGGGGGCACGGGAGGGGCTCCACCCGCCCCAAGGGAAAGACACAGCAGCTGCTTCCCGTGGAGGTCCGGCCTTGCTTTGCTCACCTCGCCCCCCTTCCCTCCCCTCCCTTCCCCTTTCTTTGCCTTCCCTCCCTTCCCCTTCCCTTCTTTTGCCTTCCCTTCCCTCCCCTCCCTTTTTCTTCCCTCCCCTCCCCTCCCTTTCCCTTCCCAGAAATTACTCTTGGCAGTGCTTGGGGACCCTATGGGATGTCGGGGATTAAACCCTGGCGGCGGCGTGCAAGCCAAACACCCTACCATTGTGCTATCACTCCAGCCCCTCTTTCTTTAAAGACGACTAGAGTGAAGAAACCCCTCAATCCATCTCTGTGGCTGGCACGATACCCCCCGTCTGTGGGGCAGAGCCCTGGTCATAGTGATCAGTTCATCACCTATGTCAGGCTAAGGAGACTTAATTCTAGGCACTTCTTTTTTTCATTTATTTTTGGGTCACACCCAGCAATGCTCAGAGGTTACTCCTAGCTCTGCACTCAGGGATTACTCCTGGTGGTGCTCAGGGGACCATATGGGATGCCAAGATTTAACCCAGGTCAGCAGTGTGTAAGGCAAATGCCCTCCCTGCTATGCTATTGCTCCGGCCCCAATTTTAGGCACTTCTGGGAAAGAGAAAACTTTTGGTTTCTTTGGTTCTTTCAGTGGTTCTCAGGGCTTACTCCTGGCTGTGTTCAGGGTCGCTCCTGGAGACTACATGTGACACGGGAGATGGATCAAGGCAAGCACCTTAAGGGCTGTCCTTCCGCCGCATTCTCGCTGAAGAGAAGCTGCCCCTGCTGGCAGGACCCAGACAGGACCACACGGGGAGACCAGAGGCTGCCTGAGGCCTCCTGGGGGAACTCACCCCCCGTGACTGACCTCAGCGCTGATTCCCCTGTCGCTCAGCCAACCCATGGGTCACCAACAGGGCAGCCGCCCCTTTGCTCTGCTGTCCGGACAAGCAGGGCCACAGCCAGGGACCTCAGCAAGAGCCGTACCTGCACCAAGAGGTTCTGCAGCCCGATGACCAGGGTGAGCACTTGGGACGTTCCCAGGGGGCCAGGGCAGTGTCCTCAGGGGCCAGCGCAGGCTGGACCCCCGGGGCTCCAGCATCACCAGGGCCGAGGAGAAGCTCTGCTGGAGTGCCGTCCGTAGGAAGCACAGGATGGCCGCTGGGCGGAAGAAGCCCTCAGCCACGCCTCCTGCCTCCTGCCCACCTCCCGCCAGTACCGCCGGGGCAGAGGCAGGGGAGCTGCCCTGGGCCCATACCTGAGAGCAAAGCCGGTTGCTTCCTTGGGACGCTGAGGGTCTTCAACACCTGCGTGAGTTCCACGGACACAGTCTGGTGGACCTGGTGCGGGCACGTTAAGGGCGACACCCCACTAAGAAAACAACCTGCCACTAGCTCGTCCGCCACCCACACCTGATCACTGCATCCCTGGACAGAGGAGGCCGCACTCTGAAACAAGAGCCTCACCGGACTTCAGTTCAAGACCACGAGACGGGAAATCAAGCCTAAACCTGGGGACTCAGATCTCCGCTTTCACCATGGACCTCCTCCACCGGAAGCCTCCCTCGGCTTCATCTGTGCTTCTTCCATCCGTGCCTCAGCTCACCAGCCAGCCCAACTCAGACCTGCAGTTAGATGGCGGGAATCCAAACCCGGGCTCTGCCACACGCCCACAGTGCGGCCACGAGCACCTGCCTCACGGTTTCCACTCCTTCAGGGCCATCATGAGAGCACCCCGGTGTCGGAGCACCTAACGTAAGCTGCCTGGCAGGAAGACCAGGCTTGTAGCTACTCACTACTAGACCGCGTCCTCGTGCCTGTCACCAGGAGGATGGGCAGAGTCCAGCACGAGGTCCCGCCCCGAACAAAGGCTGGAGGTGCCAATCAATGCAGGATGCAAAGAGAGAAGAAAGTGGGCGGGAAGGGGCATTATTTGGGAACTCTGATATATGCCCAAGTTTTTTTTTAACGTCTACAATTTCAAAATAAATCACTGTATCACTGTATCACTGTCTTCCCATTCATCATCGATTGGCTCGAGCGGGCACCAGTAACTTCTCCATCTGTCCTGTCTCATGCAAGTAGAGCCCAAGGGCACCTGCTTGCTCCAGGAACATAAAGAGCCTCAAACCATTCCATCAGGTCATGGGAATGAGGTCTATAATTGTTACTGGTATTTGGCATATCAAATATGACACGGGTAGCTTGCCAGGCTCTGCCGTGTGGGTAGGATACTCTTGTAGTCATCTCTAAATCCAGCATTTATTGATGAACCGCGCAGCTACTTGCGGCCGTGAGAGTATTGTTAAAAAATCAACCACCTGGCTGGGGAGGCAACACAAGGGATTAACACATGTGCTCTGATGTCAGGCCCCGAGTCTGGTCTCCCAGCACGGAGCACCATGGGAGCTACCCCAAGCACTGTACAGGAGTGGCCCGAGCACCACCAGTTGTGACCCTCCCCAAAAAAAAATATATATATATATATATGCATCCAATCAAAAATGAATGCAAAAAGAAAGGAGATGGAAAATAGCTCAGCTGACTTGAAGCAGAGCAAGTCAGAGCCAGGGAGAGAGGTGGGATGGCAGAGAGAGCCAGGAAGGCCAGAAGACGTCCCATGGCCCCATCACTGCATCCTGCGTCTCCTGGCCCCATCGCTCCGTCCCTGTCTCCCTGGCCCCATCGCTCCGTCCTGTCTCCTGGCCCCATCGCTGCATCCTGCGTCTCCTGGCCCCATCGCTCCCTCCCTGTCTCCTGGCCCCATCGCTCCCTCCCCTGTCTCCTGGCCCCATCGCTCCCTCCCTGTCTCCTGGCCCCATCGCTCCGTCCTGTCTCCCTGGCCCCATCGCTCCGTCCTGTCTCCTGGCCCCATCGCTCCGTCCCTGTCTCCTGGCCCCATCGCTCCGTCCTGTCTCCTGGCCCCATCGCTCCGTCCTGTCTCCTGGCCCCATCGCTCCGTCCCTGTCTCCTGGCTCCATCACTCCGTCCCTGTCTCCTGGCCCCATCACTCCGTCCTGTCTCCTGGCCCCATCGCTCCCTCCCTGTCTCCTGGCCCCATCGCTCCGTCCCTGTCTCCTGGCCCCATCGCTCCCTCCCTGTCTCCTGGCCCCATCGCTCCGTCCCTGTCTCCTGGCCCCATCGCTCCGTCCATGTCTCCTGGCCCCATCGCTGCATCCTGCGTCTCCTGGCCCCATCGCTCCCTCCCTGTCTCCTGGCCCCATCGCTCCTCCCTGTCTCCTGGCCCCATCACTCCATCCCTGTCTCCTGGCCCCATCGCTCCGTCCTGTCTCCTGGCCCCATCACTCCGTCCCTGTCTCCTGGCCCCATCGCTCCCTCCCTGTCTCCTGGCCCCATCGCTCCGTCCCTGTCTCCCTGGCCCCATCACTCCCTCCCTGTCTCCTGGCCCCATCGCTCCGTCCCTGCATCTCCTGGCCCCATCACTCCATCCCTGTCTCTTGGCCTTCCTGCCGAAACTGCCCTCTCACACTGGGCATTCCCCATGGCCTCTGCCTGGTACATCTTAACTTTCTGGGTTTTTTTTTCCCCTTTGCTTTTTTGGGTCACACCTGGCGATTCTCAGGGAGTTCCTCAACGCTTTACACTCAGGAATTACTCCTGGAAGTGCTTGGGAGACACTATGAAATGCCAGGAATCAAACCTGGGTCGAACGGGTACAAGGCAAATGCCCTCCCCTACTGTACTATTGTTCTGGCCCCATGACTTAACTTTACGGCTTTGCTCCAGGGCCGGGTCTGGCTTGGTGGTGGACATTTGCCTTGCATGTGAGGCCCTGGGTTCTGTTCCTGGCACCACAAGGTCCTCCAAGTGCTGCCAGGCATGAGCCCCCAAGCACCAAACCTGGGTTAATCCTTGAGCACCAGCAAAAATTGTACCACATGCAAGGGGGAGCCCGAGAGAGAGCATAGAGGTTAAGACACCTGCCTTACATGTGGCGGACCCGTGACCAATCCCCGCGAGCACCTGGACACTGGGGACTGCTGGGAGCAATCCTGGAGGGCCATGAGCATAGCCAGGATGACTCAGGAACCTCTCAGCACTGCAGGCCCAGGTACCCACAGCACTACAGGTCCCGAGCAACACTGTGTCCTTGGGCTTCCCACTGAACTACAGGCTTCACAGGATGAGTGCGACCCTCATGGAGGAGCATGCTCCCTGGGTTCCTCAGGGGCCTCCAACCCCCACACAGACACACACACACAACACAAAATAACACCAATATATGGTTTCTAAAGCTAAGGAATAGATTAAAATAATCCAACTCAAACCATCCCCTGCTTCCCCACCATTTAGTGGGCCAGGAAACAACCCAGAGAGTGAAGGTTGAGTTACTTGGTAGAGAAGCCCCAGGGCTGGGCGTGGAAGCCGGTGAGCGTCCCTGGTGTGCACGGCCACGGGGGCTGGCCTCTCACCTGCAGGCGGCCACGGTGCTGCTGGGCAGAGCAGGAGGCGGCGAGCAGCCAGGCGGAAGAGAGCAGTGCCGTGCAGGGAGGACCAGCCGCAGCCCAGGTGAGGGTCAGGATCCTCTGCAGGAGCACCAGCAGGGCCGAGCAGCTCAGGAGCACTGCAGCAGCTGGGGAGGACAGGGCAGGCCCGTGTGAGTCACAGGGGAGCTCCGAGCACTCGCACGTGGGGAGCAGATGAACGGTTCCAACCCGGGCTCTGGAACCTCAAGGATTTCTGGTGCCATCATCAGGCTCAGTCCGCCCCTCATTTATCTTCTTACTTTGCTGGTCCCAGGAACTCAGGGGCCAAGTGAGTGTCAGGGATCAAACCAAACTATCTCCTGGGCCCCTCGTTTCTGCTTTTGAGATGAGCATCGAGGGCCCAGGCACCGCTCGGCCTCCTCCTCCCAGCCCCGCACCTCTCCCTCTGACTGCCTGGCGTGGTCTGGTGCAGGCTCCAGTACAGGAAGTTGAAGGAGGGCTGCAGGACGTCCACGTCAGAAGGGCTGCATCTCCCACACAGCGTGCTCACTGCGAGAGAACGTGCCGCGGCTTCACCAGAGCCATCTCAGACAGGAAAGAGGGAGGGAGGGAGGAAGGAAGGAAGAGAGGGAGGGAGGGAGGTAGAGAGGGAGGGAGGGAGGGAGGAAGAGAGAGAGGTAGAGAGGAGGGAGGGAGTCTCATGCGACCAGTGTGTACCAAACACCCTACATGAGGCCAGCAGTGGCACCTCCCTGTGAGGACTGAGGTTACCGCACAAGGCTGCATGAGCCAAGGCCGCACGGTCAGTGAGTGCTGGGTGGGACAGCCCGGGCTCCTGGTGAGTGAGTGAGTAGACGGGGGCAGTCGGGACTCCTGGTCAGTGAGGGAGTGGGGGGGATAGTGCAGGCTCCTGGCTCCAGAGCCCGCGGTCACTGAATGAGTGGTGGGTGGGACAGCCGGACTCCTGGCGAGTGAGTGGTGGGTGGGACCGTATGCCCTTGGCGCTGTCTTAGGCTTTGTTCCATACTTTACCCTCTCCCAAACTCCCCCAGAGGATAAGAGAGAAAGATCCGGAAGGCCCCTTCAAAGAAGCCCCGAGGCATAGACACAGGACCCATAGCAAGCAGCACTGCAGGCACCCTGGTGAAGCAGCTTCATGGCCATGCTGTCCAGCTCCTGCCCGGCTCGTCCCTCAGCTGCACCAGGGAAAGGAGGCTCAGTAGCAGCGGCAGGTTCCCGGGACCTACGGAGCAGGGGTCGGTCAGCGGGACCTACACGGACGGGGGTCGGTCAGCGGGACCTACACGGACAGGGGTCGGTCAGCGGGACCTACACGGACGGGGGTCGGTCAGCGGGACCTACACGGACGGGGGTCGGTCAGCGGGACCTACACGGGCGGGGGTCGGTCAGCGGGACCTACACGGCGGGGGGTCGGTCAGCGGGACCTACACGGACGGGGGGTCGGTCAGCGGGACCTACATGGGCGGGGGTCGGTCAGCGGGACCTACACGGATGGGGTCGGTCAGCGGGACCTACACGGATGGGGGGGTCAGTCAGCGGGACCTACATGGATGGGGGGGTTGGTCAGCGGGACCTACACGGACGGGGGTCGGTCAGCGGGACCTACATGGGCGGGGTCGGTCAGCGGGACCTACACAGATGGGGTCGGTCAGCGGGACCTACATGGGTGGGGTCGGTCAGCGGATCTACATGGGCGGGGTCGGTCAGCGGGACCTACACAGATGGGGTCGGTCAGCGGGACCTACACAAATGGGGTCGGTCAGCGGGACCTACACGGATGGGGTCGGTCAGCGGGACCTACACGGATGGGGTCGGTCAGCGGGACCTACACGGATGGGGTCGGTCAGCGGGACCTACATGGACGGGGGTCGGTCAGCGGGACCTTACATGGGCGGGGGTCGGTCAGCGGGACCTACATCGGATGGGGTCGGTCAGCGGGACCTACACGGATGGGGGTCAGTCAGCGGGACCTACACGGATGGGGGGTCAGTCAGCGGGACCTACATGGATGGGGGTTGGTCAGCGGGACCTACACGGACGGGGGTCGGTCAGCGGGACCTACATGGGCGGGGGTCGGTCAGCGGGACCTACACAGATGGGGTCGGTCAGCGGGACCTACATGGGTGGGGGGTCGGTCAGCGGGATCTACATGGGCGGGGGTCGGTCAGCGGGACCTACACAGATGGGGTCGGTCAGCGGGACCTACACAAATGGGGTCGGTCAGCGGGACCTACACGGATGGGGTCGGTCAGCGGGACCTACATGGGCGGGGGTCGGTCAGCGGGACCTACACGGATGGGGTCGGTCAGCGGGACCTACACGGACGGGTCGGTCAGCAGGCCACACACATCAGCTCTCAGTCAGTCACAGAGACAGCCCATCCCACGCCAGCAGCTGTCGGGAGGAAAAGGGCAACTGAACCCCTGACTGCCAACTCTGACGTGGGAACCAGAAGTTCACTATCTCACTTAGTCCCTTATTGTGCGAACCAGGGGCTATTGTCCCTCTTATAAGGGAGAGAAGAACGAAAAGGCCTGAGGGGTGAAACCTTCTCTAAGGGCCCTCCCCATGGTAAGTGCAGGGCCAGCACTGGAGCCACAGGCAGCCTGGAGCACCCCCTGGCCCCACCAGGCTGACCAACGGGCCCCCCTCCCTCCCTTCACTGGAGCGACAACTTTATATGGAAGCAGCGAAAGACAAACTATCCCAGGCCTTTCAGCGTCTTCAGTCCAGGCTGCCTGGGCTCCGGGGCTCCACGCTAGGCCTGAGCACCCCTCTGGGGCTCACCAGGGGCCTCCAGATCCCACAGAACCCCCGGCAGGCCCCTACTGCTCCCTCTTTCTTTCCAACTGGGGCTGCTGTAACAAACAGCTCTGTGTGCAACACACACACACACACACACACTGTAACAAACAGCTCTGTGCGCAACACACACACACACTGTAACAAACAGCTCTGTCGCAACACACACACACTGTAACAAACAGCTCTGTACGCAACACACACACCCACACACACACAATGTAACAAACAGCTCTGTACGCACACACACACACACACACACTGTAACAAACAGCTCTGTGCGCAACACACACACCCACACACACACTGTAACAAACAGCTCTGTACGCAACACACACACACACACACACACACACACACACCCTCTCTCTCTCTCTCTCTCTCTCTCTCTCTCTCTCTCTGTGTCAGGGAGCAGGTGAACCTTAACTTGAAGTCAGACCGGTGGGATTTTCCCTTTGCAGAGAAAGCCCTAGGTGTCCTTTCAAGTGGACAGCACTGAGTCCAGTGTGGGGCAACCACGCTGCAGAGACTGACCCCCGGCGGGGGAGACCCCGTGCTCCGCCAGCATACGCCGCAGGATCAGCAGGAAGTGGCCCTCGGAGGAGCCCCCGTGGATATCCTGGTTCGTCCGCAGGAAGCTCCTCAGGGCAATGAGCACGGTGCGGGCTGTGTCCAGGGGGCTGCTGTGGATGAGGTCCTGGGCGGACAGAGCACCTGGTCAGGTGTGCAGTGAAGAGTCAGGCCAGGGAAAGGCAGGGGCTGATGGCTTACAGGGAGAAGGAATTGCTCTCGGGCACCTCTCATGTCCCTCCTGCCCAGGAAGGCCACTCTGGAACGGAGAGGACGAAGGCACAGCTTAGCACGAGACGTGCCCAGGGCACACACCAGGTTTCTTATTTCTGGGCTGCCAAGGGAACTCTCAGGATCATGAAGAGGCTGTTGCTGCCAGGGACAGCGCAAAGGGCTGAGCAGAAGTGCGCGTGCTGGGCCCTGAGGCCCTGCACTACCCGGGTGTCGCCCTGGGGCCCCAGCACTGGGTGAACGATGGCTCGCTAGGCCCACACAGCCAGGCCAAGGATCCCCAGGAGTGGCCCCAGGGTCCCTGAACATAGAAGGGGTGTGGGGCACAGAGAGACAGACAGACAGACGGAGAGAGG
>JAJIBD010013064.1:0-15243 GCA_021461705.1 Cryptotis parvus | reverse complement strand
AAGCAGAAGACCAGCATCTGATCCCAGGCACTGCATGGTCCACCCACAATGCCAGACCTTACCAGGCTACAAACCCCCCAAGCTTCTCTACATATGGCCCAAAAACCAGAAAGAAAAAAATAAATAAATCACCCATGTCCAAATGCCCAGAGAAAATTTCTAATATAGAAAAATCTAGGTTTTTTTTTTTTGGGGGCGCGAACAATAGCACAGCTGGTAGGGCGTTTGCCTTGCACGTGGTCGACCCAGGTTCGGGTCCCCAGCATCCCATAGGGTCCCCCGAGAACCACCAGGAATAATTTCTGAGCAGAGCCAGGGAGTAACCCCTGAACATCGCCAGGTGTGACCCAAAAAGCAAAAAAAAAGGAGAGGGGGAGGGAGGGAGGGAGGGAGGGAGGGAGGGAGGAGGGGAAGGGAAGGAAGGAAAAGAAGGAAGGAAGGAAGGAAGGAAGGAAGGAAGGAAGGAAGGAAGGAAGGAAGGAAGGAAGGAAGGAAGGAAGGAAGGAAGGGGGAAAATCTCACTTCCGGGGGCTAGAGGATAGCACCGTGGAGGCTATCTGCCTTACACAGAGCCAACCAGGTTCAATCCCCGCACATATGGTCCCCAAACTCAACCATACGTGATTCCTAAGCACAGAACCAGGAGTAAATCCTGAGAGGCTGTCGGGTGTGTGCCCCCTCCCCCAAAAAAGACTAATCAAGTTCTCAGGCAATTTGGAGCTCGTTAGCAGAAGGAATATCTGGAGTCTCTGGAGTTAATGGTACCAACATGCACAGTCACACGAGGCAGGGAGCTCCCCGGCGCGGGCCAAGCACACGCCCAGCACACCAGCTACTACCATGAGGGTGTCCGGCACGCTGCACCCAAGCACGTGCAAGCACCACCACCAGTACGCACAACCCTGGGGAGGAGCACAAGGCCGTGTGACCGACACCACCCACCACCAGCAGGACAAATGGGGGGCAGGGAGACGGACTCGCCAGTTTCTGAGGCTCAAAGCAACAAATTGGGGTGGGGGCAGAAACAGCGGTAGCTGCACTTTTCCACGTGTGAAGCCCCAGGTTCAATCCCCAGCACGTCCCCAACTCCCTAAGAAAAGTACACTCAGTGACCTCCACTGCAAAGCAGGAGATTAAAAAATAACTATAAAACAGCTCTGCTGAGTCTAACAATTTCATAAGAAGGGCAAAGTTACAATTACAAAGATCTCATCAAGAAACTGTCTAGTAAATGATTAAGCTCACATAAGCTTTTGTGTTTCAAGGGCTGGGCGGAGGGGTCACTCCTTACAGGGTACTTGGGAACAGATCAAAGTGCTGGTGGGCCTTGTGGTACCAGGGACTGAACATGGGGGGTCCCAAATCCAAAGCACGGGCTCCAGTCTGTTGCGTATAGAGCAGAAACTAGGGCTGGAAGCCAGGTCTCTCACGCACAAGACGTTCTCCACCAAACTATGCCTCTGGCCTGATGACTCTCTCAGTGCCAACAATCAAACCAGCAGATACAATCACACCCTCACACATATAAGACAGCTCCTCTACGACACAGCCTCATCCCAGGCACAATTCCAAAACTGTTGATACAAAAGTTTATAAAGCTTGGGGCCGGAGCGATAGCCCAGCGGGTAGGGCGTTTGCCTTGCACGCGGCCGGCCAATGCCGGCCCGGTTCGATCCCGGCATCCCATATGGTACCCCCGAGCACCGCCAGGGAGTAATTCCTGAGTGCAGAACCAGGAATAACCCCTGAGCATTGCCGGGTGTGACCCAAAAAAAAAAAAAAGTTTATAAAGCAAATATCATATGCTAATTATAATTAACCTTCCCTCCCCTCCCCTCTTCTCTTTTCTTTTCTTTTCTGGTGCTACGTAGTGGCAGTCAAGGACTGCTCCTGGCCGGTGTGCAGGGGCTCCAGCATGCAGGGAGGGGGCTCACTGGCCCTGCACGCAAAGCACACGCACTCTGCCCACTGAGGGCTCTTCCAAACGATCAGCTGGCTTTTTTTTTCTTTTTGGGTAATACTCAGCAATGCTCTGGGGTTACTCCTGGCTCTGCACTCAGGAATTATTCCTGGCGGTGCTCGGGGGACCACATGGGAAGCCGGGGATCGAGCCCGACTGCTGTAGCTACCCCGCTGTGCTGCAGGTCCGGGGCCCCCTCAACTTTGTTTTGTTTTGGGCGCCACACCAGGTTGTGCTCAGTGTTTACTCGGGCAGAGCACAGAGGGACCACAAGGGGCGCCCAGGCCTGCTGCATGCAAGGCGAGAGTCCTGCCCGCTGCCCTCTCCAGCTACCCAATTAACTGTCTCAGCTCCCTATTACTAGAGGCCTCCCACCTTCCCCCATCACAAACTAGTCAATGAGGAAGAGACACCGGGGTTGCTAATATAAAAATACATCTGTAGGGGCCGGAGCGATAGCCCAGCGGGTAGGGGCGTTTGCCTTGCACGTGGCCGGCCCTGTGCCGGCCGGGTTCGATCCCCGCATCCCATATGGTCCCCCGAGCACTGCCAGGAGTAATTCCTGAGTGCAAAGCCAGGAGTAACCCCTGAGCATCGCCGGGTGTGGCCCAAAAAGCAAGAAAAAAAAAATACATCTGTATTGGGCGGAGGGATAGCCCAGTGGGTAGGGCGTTTGCCTTGCACGCTGCCAGCCCATGTCTGCCAGGGTTCGATCTCCGGCATCCCATATGGTCCCCCGAGCACCGCCAGGAGTAATTCCTGAGTGCAGAGCCAGGAGAAACCCCCTGAGCATTGCCAGGTGTGACCCAAAAAAAGCAAAAAAAAAAAAAAAAAAAAAGTATATTTTTCAGTTTCTATAAACACAAGATTCCTATCAACAGACTCCCTCATGAAGTGCAGACAACGAACATTCTGAATCTAGGAAACACGTTTCCCAAGTATTAAACAAGGAACAATGAACTAAAGGTTCTGGAACAGGATGGAGAGGGCCAGCCCGTGGTCACATAGGCCCAGGACACATGTGTTCGGCCCAGAACATGATGGGGACCTAGCGCGCTGGCCCCGCCTTAGCTACCCAGGGCGCTCAGCCTATGCTGCACCGCTCCCAAAGAACGACTACCAATATCCAGGGCCTCACCTGGCAGGGAGGGGTGCCCCGTGCAGCCAATCACGGAGGAAACAATGGGGGGAGAGGCGCGGGAGGCTGCCCCGGCAGGATCAACGTCCTCGGCCTGTCAGCCAACCCCTGGCCCAAGCAAACAATCCCTTATCCCTTAAGCCTCAACAAAGGAAAGCGCAAAAATAAATACACCCAAAGGGGGAAACAATGGTTTAGTGGCTGATGAATATGTATCTGCCTATGGTTCTACAAGGGTTTGTTTTGGTTTTGGGGTCACACCCCACCATGCTCGGGGCTGGATAACCACATGCAGTACCGGAGAGTGAACCTGGGCTGGTTGCATTCAAGGCAAGGACCTTACCTGCTGCATTTACTACAGCCTGAATAAGCCCATTTTAGTTTTATCTTTTAATTTGTTGAGGTATCGGGCTACAACTGGCTGTGTTCAGGACTTACCCCTGGCTCTATGCTCAGGGATCACTCTTGGTGGTGCTCAGGGTTCGATATGGGGCACCCAGGATCAAATCCTCATCAGCCTCGAGCAAGGCAGGCACACTATTCACCCTACTATGGCTCTTGACCTGAGCGTTTATTTATCCAGCCGTAATCACCAACATTGTACCAGACACTGTTCAGAGCACAGCCCTGTGCTCAAGTCACCGTTCCAAGTCGGCATCTCCGGGTGAGGGAGCACACCTAGAGTACTCAGAGGCTACTTCCAGGCCCCTGCTCAGGGGTCACTCCCAGCAGTGCTCAGGAAGCCCCAGGTGCCAAGGATAGAAGCTGGGTCACAAATATCCAAGTATGCAACCCCTATCTAAGAGCTATCGGCCAAGGATTGCCTTTTCAAGACAGAAAATCAGTCCCAGAAATGTTAAGGACGGGCCGGAGCGACAGACAGCCCAGCAGGTAGGGCCTAGGGGCCTACCGGGTTCGATCCCCGGCATCCCAAAGGGTTCCCCTGAGCACTGCCAGGAGTAATTCCTGAGCAAAGAGCCAGGTTTAACCCCTGAGCGTTGCCGGGTGTGACCCAAAAAGAAAAAAAAAAAAGTTAAGGACGTACCAAAAAGTGTTTCTTCCCAGCTGTGCTAGGATGGAGAGGATGCAGGAAGGTGTTCCATGGCATGAGCTACTCAAGTCTCTCAAAGCCCTCCTGGGTTTTTAGAGCCTATTAGTGAAGCTCTCCCATTCATCTCCACCTCCTCCCCCAAACTATGCTTATAAACTCCACAGAGACCACATCATTCTTTCAGTCCACAAGCTTTGGAGTTTTTCTTTTTTTTTTCAATTTGGGCCATAAGTGACTCCTGGCAGTGCTCAGGGGACCTAAGGAGCGTCAGGGATTAAATGCAGGTCTGCCACATGCAAGACAAAGGCCCCACTGGGGGGCCGGAGCGATAGCCCAGCGGGTAGGGCGTTTGCCTTGCACGCAGCCGGCCTGTGCCGGCTTGGGTTCGATCCCCGGCATCCCATATGGTCCCCACAAGCACGCCAGGAGTAATTCCTGAGTACAGAGCCAGGAGTAACCCCTGAGCATCGCCGGGTGTGACCCAAAGAGCAAAAAAAAAAAAAAAAAAAAAAAAAGGCCCCACTGGCTCCATTACCTATCGCTACAGCCCCCAAGTTTCCATCTGAAGGATTCAAACAATTGGGTTCTGAGGGGTAGTACAGTGAGTAGGCCACTTGTCTTGCATGCGGCCGACCAGGATTCAATCCCTGGCATTAATATGGTACTCCGAGCACCACCAGGAGTAATTCCTGAGTACAGAGCCAGGAGTAACCCCTGAGATCGCCAGATGTGACTCCCCATCCTACCCAAAAAAAAAAAAAAAAAAGAAAAGAAAAAATCAATTTACTCTCAGGTATGGAAATATTACATTTCCAGATTTTTTTTTTTTTTTTGCTTTTTTTGGGGTCATACCCGGCAATGCTCAGGGGTTTCTCCTGGCTCTGCACTCAGGAATTACTCCTGGCGGTGCTCGAGGGACCATATGGGATGCCGGGGATCGAACCCAGGCTGGCATGCACCAGCCACATTGCAAGGCAAATGCCCTATCCGCTGGGCTATCGCTCCAGGCCCCCAATTCTAGATATTTTTAAACGTGCTTGTAGGGGCTGAAGAGACAGTACGGGGTAAGTGACGGCCTTGCAAATAGTGGTAGCACGTATGGTCCCCAAGCAAAGGTATGGCCAAAAGCGAAAGGAAGGAAAGAGCGAGCAGGCCAAGTTGCCTGGAAAAGCAGCGCCGCGGGCTCCCCGACCCCCGGCTCTTCACTCGACTCCCTTCACCGCCACACCCCACAAAACAGAAAGGGCCACGTGTGTAAGACGTTCTGATTCACCTCATATCCCCTAAAGTAGTAAATTCCCTTTGTTACTTTAGTACTGGGGCTGGAAGTGATAAAAATGGGATGAGAAGCAAGTTCTAAAAAGCAAAGAGGGGGCCGGAGCGATAGCCCAGCGGGTAGGGCGTCTGCCTTGCACACAGCCGACCTGGGTTCAATCCCGGCAGCCCATATGGTCCCCTGAGGCACCACCAGGAGTAACCCCTGAGCGTCGCTGCGTGTGACCCAAAAAGCAAAAATAAAGATAGACAGACAGACAGACAGACAGACAGACAGATAAATAAGTAGATAAGTAAATAAATAAATAGAAATAAAGAGCAAAGAGAAGGGCTGGAGTCATAGCACAGTGGGTAGGGAGTTTGCCTTGCATGCAGTCGACCCGGGTTCGATCCCGGCATCCCATATGGTCCCCGAGCACTGTCAGGAGAAATTCCTGAGTGAAGAGCCACGAGTAACCCCGAGCATTGTCGGGAGTGACCCAAAAAGAAAAAAATTAATAAATAAAAAGCAAAGAGACATAGACAAACAGATCAGTATGAGTTGTAAATTTCAAAACGTACACTCATCTGAAGAAAATCTTTCAAAGGTATGATTACTCCAAAGTTATTTTCATACTGAAACAATCTGGAAACCTATGACTTCAAAATGCCCTTACCTAAATACATTAATTTATTTTGTTATTTTTGGGTCACACCCAGCAATGCTCAGGGGTTACTCCTGGCTCTGCGCTCAGGAATTATTCCTGGCAGTACTGGGGAGACCATATGTGATGCCAGAGATCGAACCCCGGTCAGCTGCGTGCAAGGCAAACACCAACCTGCTGTGCTATTGCTCCACCCCAACATTTATTTTAACTAAGCCATTAAAGAGCAGGCTTACAATGTTACCTGTACACAGTAAATAATAGCTGGAGATCAATTCCACTGTTGTTGCAAAAACCAAGCAAATATGCAGCGGCCGGCCTATGCTGGCCCGGGTTCGATCCCGGCATCCCATATGGTCCCCGAGCACCGCCAGGAGTAACCCCTGAGCATTGCCGGGTGTGACCCAAAAAGAAAAAAAAAAACACCACCAAGCAAATAGGGTCAGGGACGTAATAAAGGGGTTAAGGAACCTTGTGCAGGCCAACACTGGTTTGAACCCCAGACCACACGCTGTCCCTCCCCCACCAAGCACAGCAGCCACAAGTGATTCCTGCGTGCAGCAGTCTGGTGAAAAACAAAAAGCGATACGTTCAATAAAGAAAACGTTTTGATTTGAGAATACCTTGGGGTTACTGCTCCATATTGTGTACACTGAGCTGAATTTTCTTTTGTCTTTTCAGTGGGGATTT
Organism: Cryptotis parvus; assembly: GCA_021461705.1. Classification (NCBI taxonomy): domain Eukaryota; kingdom Metazoa; phylum Chordata; class Mammalia; order Eulipotyphla; family Soricidae; genus Cryptotis; species Cryptotis parvus. The sequence goes on along the minus strand of JAJIBD010013064.1, from coordinate 8,485 downwards.
TTTTTTTTTTGGGTCACACCCAGCAATGCTCAGGGGTTTCTCCTGGCTCCACACTCAGGAATTACTCCTGGTGGTGCTCCAGGGAACCAGACTGATGCCAAGGATCACACTCTGGTTGGCAGGTACCACGTACAAGGCAAACGCCCTGCCCACTGCCCGACCACTCCAGCCCCTTGGTGGGGATTTCTGACCCTCGTCAGGGGCTCAGGCTCCCCCCCCAGATCTGCCCTCAGGTGATCACTCACGGTGAGTGGGGGTCACGGGGCAGTATGTGGCACTGAGGATCAAATCTGGGTCAGCCATGTGCAGGGCAAATGTACCCGCTGTACTAACTCTCCAGTCCAGACTTGAATGTTCAAGAAATTTGAACATGTCAGTGCACATTCTTCCGTGACAGGAATCCACAAGAAAAACATGAATTGGAACTAATTTGTGAGCCTTAATGGAGCTCCTAGAAGGCAAGAAATAAAGATGAGACATCACTAACCTCCAGCAGGAATTTAGCCACACAAAGGCACAGTACCCTGTCGCATACAACACAGAAGACCCTCAGAAAGACCTGGTGGGGCTGGGGCGATATTCCAGCAGGGAAGACCACCAGTACTAGAAGGGAGAAATGAGGCGTTAAGGGGGTTTTGTCTTGGCTTTTGGGTGCTACGCCCAGAGATACGGAGGGGCTACTCCTGGCTCTGCACTCAGAAATACTCCTGGTGCTACTCGGGGACCATATGGGAGGCTGGGGATGAACCCTTGTCAGCTGTGTGCAAGGCAAACGCCCTACTGCTGTACTATCACTCAGGCCGGGCTGGGGCTTTCTGGGTCATACCCTCCCTGCTGTACTATGGCTCTGGCCCTAATTACTGTTTATGGACACTAAGTGGAGAGAGAGAGAGAGAGAGGCACTAAGTGGAGAGAGAGAGAGAGGCACATGCAAGGGCACTGCATGTGGGAGTCCCAAGTTCAATCCCTGGCACCACACAATCCCCTGAACACCACTGGAAACTACTCCCAAGCAATGCACTGCACAAGAAGTCTCTAAGCACTACCAATGTGACCCCACACACACACATAAAAATGAACGAAGTTTAGAAACAACAACATCGTGCCAGAGAAACAGCACAGCACGCATGGCCCTTGCCCTAAACACGCCCCCCACCTGGTCAATCCCTGGCACCTGTATGATTCTTACCCCAGCAAAGTCAAGAGATGGAAGCCCTGGGCAGAGTTAGAAGTAAGACCCAAGCATTGTTAGATGTGGCAACACACACACCCCAACTAAACACAGAACTTAAGATCCAGCAATCCCTCTCTGATACCGGAAACAGAACCCAAGGTTTGGGCGCAGAACCCAGGGTCTCAACATGCAAAGCAAGTGCTCTACTGCTGAGCTACTAAATTAAAATTAAATTAAAGGTATTTATAGATGCACTCCAGTATTTATAGCAGCACTTATTAGAGGGACCCACAACTCTTACCTATCAGCAAACAGAGAGCGCCTGGGAGGCAGCTGCAAGTGCGAACACTGGGTATGATCTCAAAGCAAAATTAGCTAAAACAATCCAAACAACTTCTCATCTGACTCAAGGGGTTGGAGCAAAAATGTCAAGTAACAAAGAGGGATGAGCTCCACAGTCCGAGGCCTGGGTGGGTCACGTCCTCTTGTACACAGGGAGAGGGCCTGGCCTCAATTCCCAGCGCCAAAATATTTAAGGGGCTGAGGAGATAGTTCAGAGGACAGGAGCACAGAGTGTACTCTGCGTGTGGGAGCCCCAGGGTTCCATCCCAGGCACTTTATGCCCACGCACCTGCAAAGCGCTGCTGAGAGCTGCCCTCTCCACCGCAGCATTAAGCCAGAAATAAGAGCCCAGGACGCCCAGCTTCAGCCTGAAAACTAAGAGAAAAGTAAACAAGCAATTTGTTGCAAGTTACTCCAGTCTTAGAGGGACGCATCTGCTATGCTTCCTGTCCTCTCTCTGTTTTTGGGCCACATCTGGCGATGCTCAGGGGTTACTCCAGGCTCTGCACTCAGGACTTACTCCTGGCAGTGCTCGGGGACCATATGGGATGCCGGGATGGAACCCAGGGCGTCTGCGTGCAAGGCCAACGCCTCCCCGCTGTGCAAGCGCTCCGGCCCCGGCACACCACCACTTTCAAACCTCCTACAGTCCTGCCTCAAGGAAAATTAAGTTGCAGAAGCTGCAATTCAGAATCTACCAATCCACTTAGCAGCACAGCTCACTGTAAATTAAAGATGAAAACTCAGGGACAGAAGACTGCCCACCACAATTATTTCTCTGCCCTGCCTTGCCTGGCCTTGCAGTCTAGCACAAGTCAACTAGAGGGGTTTTCCGCTACTGTCGGGATGCCCACTAGCCTACCTCACGGGTGCGGGAGCGGTTAAGACAGAGAGCATCGTGGGGCGGAGCAATAGCCCAGCGGGAGGGCGATTGCCTTGCATGCGGCCGACCGGGTTGATCCCCGGCATCCCATATGGTTCCCCAAGCACCGCCAGGAGAAATTCCTGAGTGCAGAGCCAGGAGTAACCCCTGAGTATTGCCGGGTGTGACCCAAAAAAAAAAAAAAGACACAGAACATAGCAAAATTCGGTGATTAAGGACCAAGAATGTGGTTCAGTGGTAGAGTGCATGCTTTGCATAATAGCAGGTTCAATCCCTGACAACACACCACAAAAAAATATGGTTGTAAAACCACACATAGCATTTATTAAACCTTAAAAAAAAAGCTGAGGGGCAGGAGCAATAGCCCAGCGGGTAGGGCATTTTTCTTGCACGCAGACGGTCTGTGCCGGCCCAGGTTTGATCCCGGCATCCCATATGGTCCCCGGGCACCGCCAGGAGTAATTCCTGAGTGCAGAGCCAGGAGAAACCCCTGAGCATTGCCGGGTGTGGCCCAAAAAAAGCAAAAATATAATAATAATAATAATAAAGATGTTGAGCCGGGCCAGAGCCACAGGGCCGTAACATGCCAGGGGCCACTTGCCTTGCAGGCAGCCGACCCGGGAGTTAGATCCCTGGCACCCATATGGTCCTCTGGAGCACCACCAGAAATGATTCTTGAGTGCAGAGCCAGGAGCGACTCCTGAGCACCATCAAGTGTGGCCCCCAAACCAAAGACAAACAAAACCACTTGGGGCAGAAGAGAGACCCAGAGAGGCAAACTGTGGGTGTCCAGGCAAACAGCCTCAATCCTGGGCTCGGTGGTCTCCACTGCACCTGGGAACGGCCCAAACAGGGAAAACTAATTCCTGGGAATCATGGGTCTAAGGGTACGTTTCTTCCCTTTTAGCTATGCATCTTTTATAAGTAATCTGTAACTTGTCTAACAAAATAAACGGCCCCAGGGATGGCGAGAGGGATGGCGAGCTCAGCGGGCAGGGTAAGCCCGGCTTGACCACAGCACACCTGGTCCCGAGCCCTACCAGGAGTGGCCCCTGGGCGCAGAGCCAGGAGTAAGCCCTGAGCACCACTGGTTCCAAAACAAAAATCAAATTAAATGAAAATCTTCAGAAAAGTTCATCATTCCAGCCTGAAATCTGTCTGCCAAGGCAGCTTCACACATTCCAGCACTGGAGCTGAATCCCATCATGAGGGAACGATCGCCTCCACTCAGCGGATGAGAACACACTGCTGCTGGTAATAACCGAGTGTGTAGGCACGCCTGTTGTCCACGACGACAGAATGAGGACTACAGTCTCCCTGGCTGCAAATTCAGGCTCATTCCACAGTCACAAAGGGGCAAAGCACTAGTGCTCATAATTGTTTAGAAAAAAATTCAACAGATGTTTGGAGCGACAGCACAGCGGGGAGGGCGCTTGCCTTGCACACAGCCAACCCAGGTTCTATCCCCCGCATCCCATATGGTCCCCCAAGCACCACCAGGAGTATTTCCTGAGTGCAGAGTCAGGAGGAACCCCTGAACACCATCAGGTGTGATCCCCAAAAAGCCAAAAAAAAAAAAAACTTGCTAAACTTGCAACACATGCTATGAAACCAACCTTTGGCAAGTAACCACCTAACTCTGGCTGTTCAGGCTTCAGGAAAGTGAGTGTCTATCAAGCCTCGGGCTAAAGGAGAGTAAATCTAGAAGCTGGAGATAACAGGTGAATGCTCTGAGCCAAAACCATTCATTTCACCTTTTCTAAGCGAGAGGTAGGGCTGTGGGGCCTGGGGCTGTGCTGGGGACCCCGGCTGACCACATGCAGTGCTGACCACATGCTGAGGATGGAGCGGGCGCCAGCACATGCAAGGCAAAGCCCTACCACAGGTCGCGCTCCTGTCCCCTCATCCTACTTTTTGGTTTTTCTTCTCTTGGGCGGTCACATCCAAAGGTAGTGGGGGGCTAGTTGGACCATATGGTACCAAGGTTGGCCTCTCAGGCCCCCGAGGGCATCCTTAACGGAAACAGGTGGGGACCATCAAGAAAGAACCTTGGGAGCACCGTAAGCTTCCAGACTAGAGCAGGCGCTGCGGGCAGAGCCAGAGTGAGGACAGCGCGGAAGGTGCACTCCATATGGTCCCCTGAGCCCCGCCAGGAGTAAGCCCCCCCATACCCTCCCAAAAAAATCAGGGGCTGTAAGTTCTAGCTCTACTAATAGCAACGTTTCCATCCTGGCTAATTCCCGCTCAGAAACCACTTACAGCAAATAAATGCCTGAAATTACATAAGAGGCCTGGGGAGATGGGTCAAAGGGCTGGAGCGCAGGCGGGTTCCAAGCCTCAGCGCGGCACCATGCACAGCGGGCAGTGACCACCCCCCCCACCCCAGCAGCCTCGAGCACCCGCGGGCGTGGCCCCCCAAACCAGGACGCAAACAACAAAAGCGGGGTGGTTAAATGACGCAAGAGGGCCCACGAGGGGCCCCGGTGGCAAGCGTGCTTTGCAGGTTTGAGGGCTCTGGGTTCGAGCCCAGACACCCCAAATAAATTAGCAGAGGAGGGGGTGAGAGGCGGCTGGTGGGGGGGAGGAACGACCTGGAGCCACGGTTCATGCATGTGACGGCAACTTCCAGCCTGTCCACGTGGATGCGTTCACGTGAACGCGGAAAGCCCCTGCGGGATTCTAAGGTGGTGGCGGGGGCAGCGGCCTTCCCCTCCCCAGGAAAGAGAGCCCGGAACTGGCCGCGGCCCTCCAGGAGATGCGGCCCCCCGGGGGCTGTCCAGCGCGCACCGCACACTTGTGGCTAAACGGGGCAAGGACGCGCGACCCGGGCGAGCTTCGGCGACCGCCCGCGCAGGGGCGACGGTGAAAAGCCCTTGGCAAGGTGAAGCCCGGCCCCGTCGGGGCTCGCGAGGCGGCGCGGGGGGTCCGCCGCGGACACTCGCAGCAGCAGCCCACGCTGCTGGGAACTGTCAGCCGCTCCGCCCGCCCGCACCGCGGGGCGCAGCCCCCGAGAGGGACCTAAACCTCGACCCCCTAAGCCCTCGGGTCTGGGAGTGAGCTGTCCACCCCCCCCCCGGCAGCTCCCGGGAGCCGGTGCAAGGATCCCTCGGCGGGGGCGGCGGTCACTAAACCTCTCTCCTAACCCCCAGGGCTCAGCGCAGCCCGGGGCTTTGCAGACAGCAGCAAGCGCTTCGGCCCGGCCCCGCTTCCAAGGCCGAGACTCGGGGAGCACCTGATAGGCAGGAGCTGGGTGGGGGGAGCAGGAAGGGCGCGCCCAGGCCCTAAGCGAAGCCCGGCGAGGCAAGCGGGGGGCTCCCGGGGAGCAGCGCGAGCCCTGCAGCGGCGGGGGCCCGGGGTGGGCACCACCACCTGCACGTGCGGCGACAGCGGCAGGCAAAGGGGGTCTCGGGGAGCGGGGGCAGCCGGAGTCTGCCCGCGCAGCGGAAGGGCCGGGGGCCGAGCTCCGCCGGGGCGCGGGGAGCGAAGCCCCCTTCGGGGCGCCGGAGGCGAAAGCGAAGGGCGCGGGGACAAGGCCACGAGGAGGGCGGGTCCCCCCTGGGCGCGGGGGCGCGCGCCGGACGAGCGCGGTCCGGGCCCCGGGAAAGGGCGGGCCCCGCGGCCCGAGCGGCCGAGAGAAAGTCGCGGGCCGCGCCGGGAGCCCGAGGCGGCCGCGCCCGCAGGCCCCGGTGACCCGCGGCCGCCCCGAGCGGACCCGCCCCGCCCCGCGGCGCCTCCCTCCCTCCCTCTCCCCTCCCTCCCACCCGCGGCCCGTTATCCCGCGGCCGCCGCGCTCACCAGCGGCTGCACCGGAGCCCGCCGCTGCCTCAGCTGCTGCCTGCGCCTCCGCAGCTGCTGCCGCCTCGCTGCTGAGGCCGAGTCCCGGGGAAGCCTCCGCGTCCCGCCGCCGCTGCCACTGCCGCCAGAGCAGAACACCCCAAAATGGCGGCACTTCCGGCACCTACCACTGCGGGGAGGGCCGGGGGTGGCGGGGAGGGCTGCGAGCGGGGACGTACCACCGCGGAGCGCGGCCGAGCTCCCGGCGCTGCAGCGCCCCCTCGGGCTGGGGAGTGCAGGTGCAGCCGGACCGAAGACTCGCGCCCCGAGGGGTGAGCCCGGGCGGCCGCCGCGCCTGGGGAGCGTCTCGCTTTGTTCTCCGAGCACTGCTTGGAGGGAGAGGAGCGAGAGGACGGAGCCCGGGAATGGAGAGGTCGCGCAGGCTCTGCGCACCGAACCCCCCGCAAGGAGCTCCGAGTGACCCGGGGGCCAGGGCCCCCTGCTCGGCGCCGACTCCAGGCAAAGCGAAATAGCTGACGGATGAATGAATGGAGTGAATGGAAGTGGTGTCTGGGCCAGCCTTGGGCGCGGGACAAAACCTCTTTCTGCTCCAGTGCACAAGCAACGGGATCAAGATTTACCCTCTCTGCTGAGATGTGGAATTTTAATTTAGGACGAGCTTCCCAAGTTAAAAAAAAAAAAAAAAAAAAAGCAGGAATCGGAGAGATAAAGAGCGAGTAAGAAGCTTGCCTTGCACGCAGCAAGGAACCACAAGTGATTTGAGCACAGCCAGGAGTGATCCCTGAGCACAGAGCCAGGAGTCAGCCCTGAGCACTGCTGAGATGACTCCAAACCCAATTAATTAATTAATTAAAACTCCAGGGTTAGAGGAGTGCTTCCTTGCTCACTTTTGGGTCATACCCAGTGGTGCTCAGGGCTCACTTCTGGCTCTGCTCAGGGATCACCACAACCTGGCCAATAAGTTTTCTTTTGAAATGCAGGGATTTCTAGCAGGGTGGAGCAAATCAGTATTTTTGGTTGATTGTTCCGGTTTTTGCCTTTTGAGCCACATTTGGCTGTGTAAGGCAAGCACTCTCCCCACTGTACTATTGGGTCATAGTACTCTGCACAGCCCCCAATGTCTCTAACTCTTCTTTTTGGAGGTCACACCTAGTGAAGCTCAGGGGTTACTCCTGGCTCTTCGCTCAGGAATTACTCCTGGCAGTGCTCGGGGATCATATGGGATGCCAGGGGATAGAGCCCGGTCAGCCACATGCAAGGCAAACTCCCTACCCGCTGTGTTATCGCTCCAGTCATTTGTTAAGCCATTCTCCATCATATGGCACAAACAAGCAAACAAATTGCAACTCAGGGTTTCAATTTCTCTGAAACATCTTTTGGTTTCCCAGAGCCAATAATTCCTTTCTATGCCCACAAAGACTGAGTATATCCTATTTTATTTTATTTTTATTTTATTTTTTTTGCTTTTTGGGTCACACCCGGCAACGCTCAGGGGGTTACTCCTGGCTTTGCACTCAGGAATTACTCCTGGCAGTGCTCGGGGACCATATGGGATGCTGGGATCGAACCCGGGCTGGCACAGGCCGGCCGCTGCAAGGCAAATGCCCTACCTGCTGGGCTATTGCTCCGGCCCGTGATATCCTATTTTAACACACACAAAACAAGGTGAAGCCTCAAGGGTTTTCCTATGTGTTGGAAGACTTCTTTTGCCCTTGGGGAGCAAAAATAACTAACCACAGTTTTCTGGTACTGTACAGAGCACACAATTAACCTCTAAGTTGTACACTGTCATAGTCCATAATTATACTGTGAGCTTATCATTTTATATACATTTGTACAGCTGATCTTATTCTTGTTAGTAATTTTATATGCAATCTTCTGAAAGCATCCTATATTTATAGACTCTATGCTTGTGGAATATAGTCACATAAATTACCACAAGGAACTTTCTATTTGTCTTCCAGTTGCCACAGATCAGAAGAACCGTTGTAGCAGCGAATCTGTCTTATTATTTTGTGTGCCTTCGAATCAGTTAGGTGCCAGGGTCGAGAGTGAGTAGGCGGGTAGGGTTCTTGTCCTGTCGTGTGCGTGGTCACCCAGGTTCCATTACTGGCTTCCCATATGGAACCCCAGGCACTGACGGGAGTGGTTCCTGAATGCAGAGCGAGGAGTAACCCTTGAGCCCTGCTGAGTGTGGCTCCCAAACCAAAGAGAATCACTTCGCTGTCTATGTGTCGCCCTTCCTCATTCCTTTGGATCTTGACTTAAATGTCACCTCAATTGGTCCTTCC
>JAJIBD010013062.1:0-10997 GCA_021461705.1 Cryptotis parvus | reverse complement strand
CAAATAAAGCGCTGGTATGGTACACCATCTCACCAAAACTCTTCAGTGCCACCCTCGAGAACATCATGCAACAATTAGAATGGGAAGGAATGGGAGTGAAGATAGATGGTCGGCAACTACACCACCTCCGCTTCCGCTGATGACATCGTTCTAATAACACCAAACATTAGCCAAGTGGCACAAATGCTGTCTGACTTCGACCGAGAATGTGGAAAGGTAGGTCTACAGCTGAATCTGAAGAAAACTATGTTCATGAGAAATGAACTAGTTCCAGAGGCCCCATTCACTCTCAATGGAACAAACATCTCTGAATGCAGCAGTTATGTGTACCTAGGTCGAGAAGTCAACATGATGAACGACCTAAAACCTGAGCTGCGCAGGAGGAAGAGAGCGGCATGGAATGCCTTCAAAGGCATCGAAGAAATAGCTAAAAAAAGGACAAAGAACCTCCAGCTCCGGGCACATCTCTTCGACTCCACCGGTCTCCCTGCATTAACATACGCCTCAGAGACCTGGGCTCTAGGAAGCAGGATGAGAATACTATTCGGGTCTCCCAGAGAGGCATCGAAAGAGCTATGCTTGGAATATCACGTCTCACTCAAGTGAGAGAAGGAATCCGGAGTTCTGACCTCCGTCGCTATTCCAGAATCAGGGATGCTGTCTCCTTTGCTGAGGCATCGAAAATCAGATGGGCTGGACATGTAATGTGACTTGGAGACAACCGCTGGACTAGAGCCATACCGACTGGATCCCACGGGATGTCAAAAGATCATGTGGCCGCCCACCTACAAGATGGTCAGACTTCCTTGTAAAGACCCTGAAGGAACGGTTTGAGGCTCTTCATATTCCTGAATCAACCAGATGCCATTGGGCTACATTGGCACATGATAGGGTCCAATGGAAATGTTACTGGCGCCCGCTCGAGCAAATCGATGAATAACGGGATTCAAGTGATCAAGTGATCAAGTGATCAAATAAAGCGCTGCTGACCCCAGGGGCCACTGGAGCGGGGCAGACCTTGTACCCCAACACGGCGACACGCCATGGGTGGTCATTTTGGGCTCGAAGGCTCTGCTGAAGGTTTGGCTCTGCCCAAGCCAGAGACGTGGCAGCGCCCACAGCCCCTCCTGTGAGGGGCGGTTAGGGGCAGCCAGAGGCAGCGGTCAGGGGCTGAGTAAGGGCCCCGAATCCAGCCCTGGCTCCCTGAGTACTGCAGGACGCTAGGCCTGGAGCACCATGGGGTGAGACTGGAAAGGAAAAAGAGGGGGGGGGTGGGCAGGGGTGGGGTGTTCTTACAAAGCCAAAGTTCATACCAGGGTCAAGCTCTGCTGGCATTGGCAGGGCTTACGTGACGTCCACCCAAGTTCCCTATTTGTTTCCTCAGCCATGGCCAGTAATGCTCGGGGCCTATGCTGGCTGCGTGCTCGGGAAGGACCCTGGCAATGCTCAGGAGAGCCCCAGGCAGGCGGGGCCTGGGTCTGCGGGATGCCAGGCGAGTGCCTTAACCACTGCACCATCTCTCCGCCCAAGACCGTCCAGGTTGTGACTTCAGGGCCCAGGACATGGGTTACTGGGCAAGGCGGGGCAGAACCCGGTGCCTGTGTGTGACGTCCTGTGATAAAAACCTTCCAGGGTGCACCCTGGAGACGGCCGCCCTGTTCTGGGAACCTACCAGAAGCCACGGTCCAGCTTCCCAGCACATGCTCAATGGGAGGTGGGAGAAAGGGCCAACGGCCTTCGTGCGGGACAAGCACTACCCAAGTGGGGGGACATGGAGCAAGGCCGACACCATCCTTGGGGAAGGCGGTGAAGCCTCAGGGACAGCGTCACACAGCAACCCCAGGCCGGCCCCCAAGAGCGAGCGAGCACAGGCGCACGGGAAGCGGAGCACAAGGCGCCTCTGCCCGGCAGATCTCCGCGGCCATCACCCGGAGCGCCGACGATTCCATGCCCGGAAGAGCTGCCTGGAGCGGGCAGAAATGGCCCAAAAGCCCTTAGGTGGGTCCTGCCCGCTAGGGGTGGCTCGCCAGGGGACAAGCCACTGTGCCGTGGGTGGGAACGAGGACGGGGCCCCACATGCACTGGGCCAATGTCAAGAAGTCAGGGGCCAAAGTGGGATGATGAGGGGGCAAGGAGGGGACAGGAGAGAGGCCAAAGGTCATGCGGGGTCAGCGCAGCAGGAGCCCCCAAGGATCTTGCTTCTCCGTCACAGAGGACGTGTCCAACGGCAGGACCTCGCTTTCACGGCTCGGCAGGGTCTACACCCATCAGGCCTCAATCCCGACCAGCGCCAGTTCCAAGCGCAGAAGCCCACCCCAGCCACCAAGGTGGGGGTGAGAGCAAGAAGGAGGGGAGCCAGGGGGGGGCAGGGAGCCGACAGGCTCAGCTGAGTCCAAGCTGACGCGGCCGCCGCAGCAGCTCCAGGAGGGAAGATCTCCGGCGGCAAAAGGCAGGCCCCACGCTAAGATGGCGGCTCCCTGAGGCCCCAGGGATGGGCGGTCTGGAAACACCATTCTTGGATATTTTTTTCCTGCTTTTTAGGGGTCACACGCATGGCGATGCTCAGGGGTTACTCCTGGCTCTGCACTCAGGAATTACTCCTGGCGGTGCTCAGGGGGACCATATGGGATGCCGGGATCGAACCCAGGCCAGCTGTGCTGTCGCTCCGGCCTGGAAGCCAGGGTGTTGAGCTCTGCACCGCCACGGTATGAGACATCCACCTCTCCAAGCTCCAGTACAGCCAATGCATGTCCGGAAACTTGAAACACAAGGAGCCGTCCAGAGAGACACAAGCCGACGTGCTCTAGCACACCCCGCCCAACCTTCCTTCCTGATCAAACAGATACACCCCCTTCACAAGAGGCAGCTCCTCCCCCGCCCCCGCCCCATGGCTCCAGAGCCCGGAGGGGGACAGTGTGAACCGCTCGCGCCTCTCCCGCTCACCTTCAGGTAGGAGCCGTAGTACTTGGTGACGTACGGGCTGTCGCACTGGCTCAGCACCGTGATCTCCTGCTGGATGTCCTCGATCTCGTCCTCGGCCTCCTCCAGGTCGATGATCTTGATGGCCACCACCTTCTGAGTCCGATTGTCGATGCCTTTGAACACCTCCCGAAGGAGCCCTTCCCGATTTTCTCCAGCTTTGTGAAAAGCTCCTCGGGTCAGCTTTCAGGTTCTGCAGGAGGGAACAGAGAGAAGGTTCAGGAACTCAGGGCCGTGGGCTGCTCTGGCCCAGGACTGCGGTCTGCGCCTCCCAGCGAAAGTGAGCACCAAGGTCGGGCGCCGACACTGGAGACCCCGGCTTCCGTATTCAGGTGCTGGCGCGCGGGGCTGTGGGCAGGAGAGCAGCGTCTGAGTGTTCGCCAACTTTCCACCCACCCCGCTCTCTCCACATGCAGCCGCGCACAAGCCGTGCTGAATCGGGAACCACGTGCTCTGAAGGGAGGCGACCACGTACTCTAGTGGGGGACCACGTGTCACAGGCCATCCTGGGCTATGACAGAAAAGCGGAAGCCAGCCCCAAATCGGGGCATCTCACGGCGGTCTAGGACCCTGGAAAGCCGAACACCAGGGCAGGACAGCGGCTTAGGGTCAGTTACACAGAACCTGGGAGAGGCAGGGGCCCTTGCTGGGACCACCCCCCCAAATGCACAGCCAGGCAGGCGCACCCCAGACACACACGGCAACGCTTCCACTAGTTACCGTAAATATCATAGAGAGGGGCCTGGCTGGGCCGGCAAGCAGGGCGTGGGGAGGCTGCATGGAGCCCGGAGAGGTGCGGTCAGAAGGCAGGGGGCTCCGCCTTCCCACGCAGGCACGGAGAAACAGAAATGCTAACCGGCCCTGAGGCGGAAACCGAGCCCCCGGGATCCTCTTCCCCACAGCTGCGCCCAGGCTGCCTCTTCACACCCAGCACCCCGGGCCTCCTGGGACCAATGGGCCCTGGGAAAGCTCGCACCCTTGCCCCCGGCAGAGGCTCTGGGTTCAGGTTTACATGTTACAGGTCTCACCCAAGGACCCTGGGACCCAAGCCAAAGCCTGAGTGCCCGGCCCGGCCCTCCACTCAGTGCCGACGCCTTTCTCAGGCCCTTCCCGTTCGACCACGCCCACTCTATAGCCCGCCTCCCGCTAGGCCCCGTCCCCTGGACTCAGCCCCACCCTCGCTTGACCACGCCCTAATCTCTACTGGCCACGCCCAGCATGGCTCCTGTTTGGCCCTGCCTCCTCTCGGCCCTGCCCCCTTTGACCACGCCCCCTCTCAGACGCACCCGTCTTGGCCCTGCCCCTAACCCCTGATCCGCCCGCCCCACGCTCCAGCCCCGCAACCACCTGGAAACCCGGGAACTGGGCTCAGAGTGACGCTGCAAGGGTGGCCTGGGGCAGGTGCGGCCTTATTCTCAGCGACCTCAGGAGCTTATCAGGACACCGAGCAACAGGGAGGGAAGGAAGGGGAGGCGGCGAGCGGGTGTGGCGAGATGTGGCAAGGCGAGAGGGAATCTTTCCTAGTGTGGAGCAGAAACCACAGCCCCACCCTCCCCTCCCCGTGCGGGAGGTCACAAGCCCCAAAGCAAACACTAGACTTCCGGCTCCGTTCCTGCGCAGTGACACTCTGGCACTCACGGCATGGCGAGGTGGCCGTGGGCTGCACCCGCGTCTCCCAATCGGCCCACTGTTATGGTGGAGAGGGGGCCGGGGGGCTCAAGGCGAACTGCAGAAGCCCCTGGAACAACTGCCTTAGGAGACGCCCCCACCCCACAAGCCACTGGCGGTGACGCGCGTGCTGCTTAAGGAGCGGGGCTGGGTGGCAGAGAGAAGCAAGGCGGCAGGCCCCTGCCCCTTCCCGACGGCTCCCCTGCCCGCCTGCCCAGCTGGACCCTCACTCCGAAACCAGCATCCCGTAATGCCATCCTGGATGCGGGCTGAGAAGCAGAAGCGTTATCTGGGAAAGGGGCTCCCAGTGCCCCGGGCGACACAGACCAGAGATAACCCCCAGACAGCCCACTCTGGGGTGCTCACTGCCATGTTCGGCCCCGAGGTGTCAGGCACCAACCTTGCCTGGCCCAGGAATGGTCTGTGGAGAGCACAGGGCTCCAGCGAGTTCCAGAGCATTCCGGAACACAGACCCAGCCACGAGCAGGCGTGCCTGCCCTTCCTCTCCACTCCACTGCCCCTCGCCATGACGGAGCCCACTCTGCCCTGCGGATGGTCCCAGCAGCCCTTGTTCGGGGACGTCAGGTCCTGAGCTGGCCCCTGGCCCGTTCTCCAGAGTCCACTCCCTGGCCAGGTCCCGCTATCCCCTATGCTTGAGTCCAGCCCATCAGCACCGGCTGACACTTTACAGGAAGGAAGCGACGTACAGCCGGAGTACAACAGGAAAGACACTTAATCCCCAGCACCCAAATACGGAGCCGGGGCCCAACAGGAGTGATCCCTGACACCTTCCGTGGCCAGAAACAACAGCACCACGAGGGAGGACAACGGCACAGCTGCTGGTTTACTGCGCAGATTTCACGGTCAGGCCAGTGGACCCGAGTGCCAGGAACCCCAGAGCCTGCCCCGTGCTGTGACTGAGACCTGTACCCTAGGCTCTCTTTAGGGCCTCAGTTCTAGCTGGGGAGGGGGCAGAGCAACAGACAGCCGGTAAGGTGTCTGTCTCACACACGGCCTTACAGTACAGCCTGTAAGGTGTCGGCCTCACACATGGCCTTACAGTACAGCCGGTAAGGTGTCGGTCTCACACACGGCCTTACAGTACAGCCGGTAAGGTGTCGGCCTCACACACGGCTTTACAATACAGCTGGTAAGGTGTCTGTCTCACACACAGCCTTACAGTACAGCCGGTAAGGTGTCTGCCTCACACACGGCTTTACAGTACAGCTGGTAAGGTGTCTGTCTCACACACGGCTTTACAGTACAGCCGGTAAGGTGTCTGTCTCACATCGGCTTTACAGTACAGCCGTAAGGTGGCTGTCTCACACGGCCTTACAGCACAGCCGTAAGGTGTTTGTCTCACACACAGTCTCACAGTACAGCCGGTAAGGTGTTTGCTCACACACAGCCTTACAGTACAGCCAGTAAGGTGTCTGTCTCACACACGGCCTTATAGTACAGCTGGTAAGATGTTGGCCTCACACACAGCCTTACAGTACAGCCGGTAAGGTGTCTGTCTCACACACGGCCTTACAGCACAGCCGGTAAGGTGTTTGTCTCACACACAGCCTTACAGTACAGCCGGTAAGGTGTTTGCCTCACACACAGCCTTACAGTACACCTGGTAAGGTGTCTGTCTCACACGGCCTTACAGTACAGCTGTAAGGTGTCGGCCTCACACACAGTCTTACAGTACAGCCGTAAGGTGTCTGTCTCACACACGGCCTTATAGTACAGCCGGTAAGGTGTCTGTCTCACACACAGTCTTACAGTACAGCCGGTAAGGTGTTTGCCTCACACACAGCCTTACAGTACAGCCTGTAAGGTGTCCGTCTCACATACAGCCTTACAGTACAGCCGGTATGGTGTTGGCCTCACACACAGCCTTACAGTACAGCCTGTAAGGTGTCTGTCTCACAAACGGCCTTACAGTACAGCCGGTATGGTGTTGGCCTCACACACAGCCTTACAGTACAGCCTGTAAGGTGTCTGTCTCACACACAGCCTTACAGTACAGCCTGTAAGGTGTCTGTCTCACACACAGCCTTACGGTACAGCCGGTATGGTGTTGGCCTCACACACAGCCTTACAGTACAGCCTGTAAGGTATCTGTCTCACACACAGCCTTACGGTACAGCCGGTATGGTGTTGGCCTCACACACAGCCTTACAGTACAGCCTGTAAGGTGTCTGTCTCACACACAGCCTTACAGTACAGCCGGTAAGGTGTCTGTCTCACACACGGCCTTACAGTACAGCCGGTATGGTGTTGGCCTCACACACAGCCTTACAGTACAGCCGGTAAGGTGTCTGTCTCACACACGGCCTTACAGTACAGCCGGTACGGTGTTGGCCTCCCACACACAGCCAGCCCAACCCACACTCGACCCCTGACACCTGAGTCTCCCTGAGCACCGAGGAGTAATTCCTAAGTGCCAGGAACAGCCCCTGAGCATCAGCAGGTGTGGCTCCAAAACAATCGAGAGCTGGAGGCGATCAAACAATTCTGAAGTAAGGCGTCTGTGCTTTGCCTGCAGGGCGCCAGAGGGGCTGCTCCACCCAGAAACAGCCTCCACCGGGGCCAGGGCTGAGGCGGAGACCCCCTCATTCGTCAGCCAGTTCTCTCAGGAGGACTCAACGGGAAGGTTTACTCTCTGCCCAGCTCCTGCCTGCCCAATGCCGGGCCCCGGTGCCCGCTGGAGGGGCGTGCCTGTCCCCAACCCCACCCAGGACCACGACCACACGGGCAGCTGGGGACAGAGTGGACAGGGGTTCAGCCGACCCCTGGGCCCACAGCTCGTGCATGACGCTACCAGGATCCACCAAGGGTCAGGGTGCCCCATTTCCAACGAGGGCCCCCCACTGTCTGAAGACGGGGTGTGCCAGGGAGCAGGAGGCCGAAACCAGGAAGCTCGGCTGGGTGAGCCCGCTGAAGGATGGGCGCGAGGCATTCCAGGTTGGTGACGCAGCCCGGGTGACCCCTGGCCCCTGCCGCCTTACGACCTGCACACACCCAGACAGCCCGACACCCCGACGGGCCGGACTCTGCCCCCAGCCCGTGCACGGTAAGGGCGAGACAGATGGGCGCAGTGGGGTAGCCGCTGCCCGGGCAGCTGGGCCAAGGCCGTGCCAGGTGGGCCCTGACGGGGAAGTGCCTTTGAGGCTCAGCCAAGCACTCGGTGCTGTCCTGGGTCACCCTCAGGGCTACAGAGTGGCCGCGAGCCAGGGCCTGGCACAATGCCCGCGGAGGGAAAGTGAGCCGTGGGTCTGCCTCGGGGTGAGACTCCGGCGGGCGGCAAGGGAGGCCAGGTGACCCCGAGGCCACCGCAGCTCCCTGCTTGCTGCTCCCTTCCGGCCTAGACAGCGTACGGCCAGCAGTGACCACGCGTCAGGAAACTCTACACTCTGAACACCAAGTCACTCGGGTCTGTCCACAGCCAGGGCTCGCCGAGGGTTAACTGGGGCTCAGAGTCCATCTCGGAACCTAGGGGCTCCCAAGTGGAAGAGGCATTTGACACAAGCAGGGTAGCACGGGGGGGGGGGGGGTCCTACTCTGGGCGTCACCACGGGGCCAGCCCAGGTCACCAAGCAAAGTTTGCTCCATAAGGCCCGTCCCTCTGCTGAGAAGCCCGCAGGTTCGGAGGCACGGAGCAGAGAACGGCTGCAGACAGGATGCACGCCCGTGCATCACTCCCGGGACCCTCAGAGACTGGGCAACCCCCACCCCCAGCCCTCCCCATCAGCACTGAAGCCCAAGTTCCTGCTCCATGGTCTTCTCTGCCCCACACCAGGAGAAACAAACACGGCACCGACCCATCCCCTCTCGGACACGGCAGTTCCCCGCGGCCCCTCTCTAGATCACACCCGGCCGGGCCAACCCCTTCCCTGCCCCAGCTTTAGTCCCGCCTCCACACCGCTGACGCGGCCCAGCCTAGCCAATCCCTGCACTGCACACGCTCCGCCCACGGGCACCGGTACCCCAGGTCTGCCCTGAGCTTGGTCCTGCAGCGCTGCGCCCGCCCGCCAGGCAGGTGAGGGAAGAATCGCCCCCTGGAAGAGGCTTCCTCCGACAATGAGGTATCAATCACCTCCCCACCAGTGACGGCATGTCCAGAGAACAAAAGACCGTGTCAGTGTGGGCGTGGGGAGCAAAGGACCCTCGTCCGCTGCTGCAGTGCTGAGTGGTCCAGTCCAATCTTTTGGAAAACAACTACGACAAGTCACAGAGCAAACACACAACAAAAAGGAGCGCCAGAGGGGCGGTACACCCGGGAGGGCGCCGCTTTGCATGTGGCCGCCCTGCTCAAGCCCTGGCACCACCACGGACGGTCCCCACTGCCAGGAAGGATCCGGAGCCGGCAGAGCCAGGAGTGAGTCCGGGCATGGGGGTCTTAGCAGAGAAGCCCCCCCACCACCACCCGACAATGAAAAGCAAGCTAAGAACTGAGCGTCCATGTAAGCCAACAATTCCCCTTCTGGGCATCCACCCCAGGACCCAAAAGCCCTATGAAGAAAGGGATCCCTGCACGCCTGTGTTCACTCCAGCACTATTCACAGCAGCCGAAACCTGGAAACAACCCAAGTGTGCAAGAACAGGTGGCTGAATACAGAAGCGGCGCACACATGCGCAACGGGAATCACGCAACCTGCTGCGACATGAACGGGAAGAGAAACCACGCCGCAGACGTTAGAAGGAGCAGGAAAAGAACTGTCTCGCCCAAGTGTGGGAAACATAGTAAGGAACTAACAAATGGCCGAACGCAAGAACCTGAGAGCCTGGTCTACAGAGCTGAGCTGACCACGCAGGGGACAGGGACAGAGGGATGGGGGAACTGAGGGACAGAGTGGACAGGAATGGGGGAGACACAGAGGGGCTGACAGGACACTGCAGAGCTTCGATGCTAGATTTCTGCATGCGTGAGACTTCCGCCCTGCGTGACTTACATCAACAGTACTGTAAACCACGGTGCTGAAAAAACTTACATTTCATTTTTATTTTTATTTTTTTTATTTTTATTTTTTTTTTTGCTTTTTGGGTCACACCCGCAATGCTCAGGGGTTACCCTGGCTCTGCACTCAGGAATCACTCCTGGCGGTGCTCGGGGACCATATGGGATGCCGAGGATCGAACCCGGGCGCATGGGCCGGCCGCGCAAGGCAAACGCCCTACCCGCTGGGCTATTGCTCCAGCCCCCAACATTTCATTTTTAAAGGTGCAAAACACACCCGTGAGAAGGCACCTCGGAACGGACAGAGGGCAGCAGAAAGGACAGCCATGGTCAGCAGCAGGGACGCAGCAGGTGACCAGAGCCCACGACGGGGGCAGCGCCTCAAAGTCTTTCTTGACTCAAGATGAAAGAGGCCAGACTCTCTCATTAGAAAAAGAAACAGCCCCCGAAAGGACTGAAAACAGCCGGAGCTACAGATCTTTCTACAAAGCGTTAAAAGCAAAAAAGGAAGCATCGCTACCAGGGCAGGGGCTGCCCATCCTTGTCTGTCTGTCTGTCTCACACGCAGCACTTCACAGAGCTCACGGTGCCACCTCTGCAGAGGTGTGAGATGTGCCTGGGGACGGAGAACCAGGACACAGCCGGGACCCCAGGGGCGCCCAGGGACCTGGGCCTCTGTGAGCCTCGCGCGCAAGAGGTCCTCCAATGCAAGTCCTGAGCAACGAGCCGGCAGTAGCCCCCAAGTACGCCCAACCTCAAAACAGTGGATCCTGAAAGCGTGGAGCGGCAGAGTGGAGAGGGGCTCCTGAATATACACCAAGCTGCCACTTGACGCTTCACCTGAGAACGCGCACAGCTTTGCCGGGCTCAGGACAGCTTCCACGGAAACAGCAGCAGGGGCCTGGGCCGGGACGGCAGTCCGGCAGGGAGGGCGTTTGTCCTACACATGACCCCATGATCCCCAGCATCGCATGGGGTCTCCCGCTCCCAGAGCCAGGAGGCAGGCCTGAGCACTGTCTGGTGTGGCCCAGAACAGGGGCAGGGCAGGCCGTGCTGCGTGGCTGTTGCACGCAGCCGTTGGCTTCGGCAGAGGACCGAGTAGCTGACCACAGATGTCTGTGCCAGGGGCCCAGCCGAGGGCGGGGCGCGCGGCTCCCAGAACACAGGCCCACGGAGCAGAAGGCCCCACCCTTTCCTTCCCTTCCTGCCACTGCGGGAGCAGGCAAAAACCATCAACACTGGAGTCATTTATTGAAAAGAGCCTTTCGGTATTCGGGGGCTAAACTGTTGTCTTAATCAAACTCCTCAAAGCTCTGCTCGGAGACCATGCCACACCAAGATACGGGAGCAGAAGAGGCTTTCCCGGACCCCAGCTGCAGGACTGGGGCCTTATCTGGGGCAG
>JAJIBD010013061.1:0-36415 GCA_021461705.1 Cryptotis parvus | reverse complement strand
TGGACTGATGAAGCTTCCAAAAAAGCAATTAATTTCCTGATGAAAAAGGAATGACCTTAGCTGGCCCTTTGCCCTTCTCCTTTTCTCTTACTTGCAGTGTAGATGGCTGGAAAAGGAAACGCAATGCCGAGCACATGAAGACAAAAACCACCTGCTCAAGATGGCCCAGCAGGAAGACAGGGGCCTCCCGGCCTGCCTCTGGGTTTCCTGTTCCTTAGGAAAACAGGTGCTTTGTTAGCTGACGTTGCCAATTGTTTGATTTCCTGGTGTTCTGTTTGTTCATGGTTTGGCGTTAGATTTGACACAGCTTTCTCCTTAGGGGCTTCCTGAAACCCAGAGGGCTTGGGAGTCCGTGGAAAGGCACCAGTAGACTGAAGGCTGGCTGTTTCTCAGCAGGACCCTTCTCTTATCTCCCCATTCTCCTATTGGCCCATAAATAGAAATTCCAGGGCCAGAGAGATAGTGCAGGAGGGAAGGCGCACCTTGCATGCGACTTTAGGGGCAGCGGCAACCCCGGTTCAAATCCCTAGCACCAAAGATGGTGCCTCAAGCATTGCTAGGGATCATTTCTGAGCAGTCAGGAATAGTGCCCGAGCACTGCTGGGTATGGCGCCGCACACACACACACACACACACACACACACACACACACACACACACACTCACAGACCCTCAGAGGAGTCTTAGGAAGAAGCCTCTTTTCCTCGGCACCTTCACCAGTTCTTCACAGCCAGGAATGACTGTAGGATGGAGGGTTGGGGAAAGCTGTCCCAGTGATGGCTTGGCCTGTTCCTGACTCTCTCTCTGGGACTGACCTAATGCAAGCAACTATGTGCTCTGCCTCCTCTGGGGGCTGAGCAGGGGCGGGCCAGGCCCTCCTCTGGATGGCTTCCACAGCCCAGCTGCTCTGCTGTGAGGGGGTGGGCAGTTCATGTGAGAGAGGGAAAGGAAACCTGTGTGGCCTTGGGTCTCAGTCACATCCTCCAACCCACCTGCGCCAGTCGTAAAGTTCACTTATTTTTATTTGTTTTGGGGCCACACCTGGAGGTACTTGGGGCTACTTCCAGCTCTGAGGTTGGGGGGTTGCTCCCAGTGGTGCTCAGGGGACCATGTGTGGTGTCAGGGGTCAAACCAGGGATCAATCGAATACAAGGAAAGCACCTTACTCCCCGAACCATCTCTTCGGTCCAAAGCTCACGTTTTAAATACTTTGTCACATTTAAATACTATCTTTCGGGCGGAGCGATAATAGCCCAGTGGTAGGGCGCTTGCCTTGCAGCGGCCGGCTCATGCCGGCCAGGGGTCCGATCCCCGGCATCCCATATGGTCCCCCCGAGCACCGCCAGGAGTAATTCCTGAGTGCAGAGCCAGGAGTAACCCCTGAGCATTGCCGGGTGTGACCCAAAAAGCAAAAAAAAAAAAAAAAAAATACTATCTTTCAATTGGGTCAGAACATGGGGGAATGAGGGGTTGAGCAAGAACCATCAAATCCAGTGTGGAAAAGTTATACTTAAATGAAAACTGGTGAGAAATTTTGCTAGTTATTTTTTTCTGGAGAGATAGTGCAACCAGGTAGCACGTTTGCCTTGTACACAGCAGACCTGGGTTTGAGCCCCTGGCGTCTCTCAAACATTCCAGAAGTGATTTCTGAGCACAGAGCTGGGCACAGCCAGGTGTGGCCCTTAAAAAAAAAAGCAAAGCACAAAAAGAAAAAAAAGGGCAGGAGCGATAACCCAGTGGTAGGGCGTTTGTCTTGCCCGCCGGCTGGCCTCTTGCCGGCCTGGGTTCGATCCCGGCATCCCATATGGTCCCCCGAGCACCGCCAGGAGTAATTCCTGAGTGCAGAGCCAGGAGTAACCCCTGAGCACCGCCGGTGTGACCCAAAAAGCAAAAAAAAAAAAAAAAAAAGAAAAAGAAATTATTAGACAGTATGTGTCTCTACTACTTAGTCGGTTGTACTTTTTATTTAATTGTTATATATATATTTTCACTCCACCCCAAGGTAAGTGCTTACATTGAGAGAGCTGAGGCTCTTTTGGTTTTGGTTATCATTAATTTACTCTGTGTTTTGACTTATTTTTTTCTTTTTGGGTTCACCTGGCAATGCTCAGGAATTACTCCTGGCTTGAGGGACATTGAGGATACCTGCCTGGGATCAAACCTGGGTGGGAAGTGAAAGGCAAACGCTCTTCATAATGGTCTATTGTCTCTACTTCTTGACTTGGGGCCTATAATTTTATTCATTGTGAAACAAATGGATACAACAAACTGGCAGACTGAATTGTAGGGTGCATCCTAAATTTAGCTCTTCTCTCATTCACTCAGCACCACTGGGCACCTGGTCTGGGTTGAGTGTGTGGCGGTGCGGGTGCAGACGGGTGCGGGTGCGAAGGGTGTGGGGTGCAGTGGGTGTGGGAGGCTGGCTTCACACTATAGCAAAGAATATGGCCCCACCTGCTTGGCGGTCAGAAGCCAGTTGGAGAGACAGATGTCAAATAAACACACAAGTGTGCTGTGATCTGGACTCCACTCTTCATCAGCAATAATTTAATAAAGAAGCGATTGGATTATGTGTTGCATTCCTGCTGATTCTCAGCCGGCCACCCTCAGGGCAGGCCTGGGGGTGGGTCCCTCAGCCACCCACGGTGGTGGCGAAGTGTTAGGCAGCTCTGGCGATCACTAGGCGCAGGAAGACATAACAAAGATGCTCCCAGAGGCCTTCAGATGAAAAACAAGTGAAACATCTGACAAATGAAATCCATGCTTGCTCTCACAGCTCAAACAACATATAAAAAGAATTAATGAAAAAAGCTCACATCTGTCCCTTCATCCTGCAGGCTCCCTTAGAAACAGGGACAAGGGCTGGAGGCGATTATACAGCAGGTAGGGCATTTGCTTTGCATGTGGCTGAACCAGGTTTGAGACCCGGCATCCCATATGGTCCCCCATACACTGCCAGGAGTAATTTCTGAGTGCAGAGTCAGGAGTAACTTCTGGGCATCGTTAGGTGTGACCCAAAAAGGAGAAAAGGAAAGGAAGGAAGGAAGAAAGGAAGGAAGGAAGGAAGGAAGGAAGGAAGGAAGGAAGGAAGGAAGGAAGGAAGGAAGGAAGGAAGGAAGGAAGGAAGGAAGGAAGGAAGGAAGGAAGGAAGGAAGGAAGGAAGGAAGGAAGGAAGGAAGGAAGGAAGGAAGGAAGGAAGGAAGGGGAAGGAAAGAAAAGAAAGGAAGGAAGGAGGGAAGGAAGGAAGGAAGGAAGGAAGAGGAAGGAAGAAAAGAAGAAAGGAAGGAAGGAGGGAAGGAAGGAAGGAAGGAAGGGAGAGGGAGGGAGGGAGGGAGGGAGGGAGGGAGGAAGGAAGGAAGGAAGGAAGGAAGGAAGGAAGGAAGGAAGGAAGGAAGGAAGGAAGGAAGGAAGGAAGGAAGGAAGGGAGACCAGGCTCCTTCCAGCAAAGTGCACACTTAATGGTAGGGTCTCAGAGAACGGGGTGGAACTCTCCTCATTCACCCCTGCACAGAGAGTTCTTTTTTTTTTTGTTTGTTTGCTTGTTTTGTTTTGTTTTAGGGTCACACCTGGCGGTGCTCAGGGTTTACTCCTGGCTCTGTATTCAGGGGTCACTCCTGGTAGGGCTCGGATATCGGGGGACTATATGGGTGCTGGGGATCCAGGTTGGGTCCAAGGCGTGCAAGGCAAGCGCCCTACCTGCTGTGCTATGACTCAGGCCTCAGAGAGTCTCTTTTAAGATCAAGAAGAGAATCACGGGGCCAGAGCGATAGCCCAGAGGGTAAGGCGTTTGCCTTGCACGCAGCTGGCCTGTGCTGGCCTGGGTTCGATCCCGGCATCCCATATGGTCCCCCCAAGCACCGCCAGGAGTTATTCCTGAGTGCAGAGCCAGGAGTGGCCCTGAGCATTGCCGGTGTGACCCAAAAAAAAAAAAAAAAAAAAAAAAGAGAGAATCATATTGTGTTTTCTTTTCATGCACCTTGCTTTTATTTTTTTCCTTTTGGTTAAAACAATTTTTCTTTTGCCATACCTAATGACGCTCAAGAGCTATTTCTGGCTTTGTGCTCAGAGGAACACATGGGGGTGCCAGGATTTGAACCCGGCTTGTGGCCATCACAGTCACATGTAAGACAAGTGCCTTCCTTCCGGCACTATCTTTTTGACCCCATAATTTTATTTTTTAGATTTTACTTATTTATTTGTTTATTTATTTTTTTTTTGCTTTTTTTGGTTAAACCCAGAAATGTTCAGGGGGTTATTCCTGGCTCTGCACTCAGGAATATGGGATGCTGGGAATTGAACCCAGGACGGCCCAGGTCGGCCACGTGCAAGGCAAGCACCCTCCCGCAGTGCTATCGCTCTGGCCCTTTTTATAGATTTTAGACCTTCATAGGAGACAATATGTGGTATGGGGGGGATTGAACCAGGATAAGTTGCATACAAAGCAAATGTTTTAATCCCTTTGTTATCTCCAACCTCTCTCTTTCCCTCCCTCCCTCCCTCCCTCCCTCCCTCCCTCCCTCCCTCTCTCTCTCTCTCTCTCTCTCTCGCTTTCTCTCTTTCACTTAAAAAATCCATAATGGGGCCAGAGGGACAGTATAGAGGGTAAAGCACTTGACCGCATGCACCAGGACTGGTCCCTGGCTGAAGGGTCAGGAGTAAGCCCTGAGCACCATCAGTGCAGCCCCCGCCCCCAGACAAGAAAAACCCAAACAAAGAATAGTAAAAAAAAAAATCATATTGGGCATCCTGCCTTGGCTTGACTGCTAATGTATCAAGTCTTTTTTAATATTAGAGGCATTGTGTCCTTCCTCCCTCTTTCTAAATATATATATATTGAAGTTACTGAGCCTCCCTGTGTCGCCTTATTTGGAAATAGGATCACTGCAGCTGTGATCAGGTTCAGATGAGATCATACTTGGTCAGGGTGAGTGCTCAGCCCAGGGAGGAAGCAGAGAAGACTCTGCCTGGCAAAGGCAGCAGAGCCGGCTGGAGGGAACCCCGGCCCAAGAGAGCATTACCAGAAGGTTCTATATGATCTCAGAGGCAGAATGTCAAGGTCTTGATTGAATCTTTTTTTTTTTTTTTTTGCTTTTTTGGGTTATACCCGGCAATGCTGAGGGGTTACTCCTGGCACCAAACTTAGGAATTACTCCTGGCGGTGCTCTGGGGACTATATGGGATGCGGGGATCAGACCTGAACTCGGGTCAGTGGTGTGCAAGGCAAGCGCTCTACCCGCTGTGCTATCACTCTTAATTGAATCTTTAGCTTCTAGTTGGAAATAATCAGTATTTACTTTTTGTTTTAGGGACCCATTTTTATTTCTTGCTTAGGGTCATTCCTGGCAGTGCTGGGGGGACCGGAAATGAGGATTAAACCTGGGTTGATCACACGCAGAGGCAAACGTCTTAAGGTCTATACTATCTCTCCAGCCTCAAACCACCCAGATTGTGGTTTGTTGCAGGACTCCTTTAAGGGCCTCTGCATTCCCGGCTCAAAACATTAGCACAGTAAAGGCCCTAGGTGAGATGCAGGGAGGGATTACCTAAGGGCATTGGACCCTCCCTGCTTTCCATAACAATGGGAGGAAGGTCTGAGTTGCAGGGGTATAAACTAGCCGGTTTTCACTCTCGCGCGCTTCTTTGGGGGCTCTTGCTCGCTGTGAGCGTTTGCCCTGCTTGGAAGCTTTACATGTGGTGGTCGCCATCTTGGCCTACACGTGGCTGGGGTTCTAGCCTGGAATCCTAAGCATCGGGTTTTTCCTTTTTGCTGATTTGTATGCCTGAACCTGTGATAAGTAAAGCCTTTTAAAACTGCATCGGATTCCTGAGTTTTCATCCGTTCCTCACCGGCCCGGAGGTAGAAGGGAACTTCGCTTCCCAGCACTGTCGGGGACCCCGGGGGCGCCCGACAGTGGTTTATTTTTGTTTTTTTTTGGGGAGGGCTGTGGTGTGGGGTCACTCTGCTGTGTCCAGGGCTTACCTCTGGCTCTGCACTCAGGGATCACCTCTGGTAGTGCTGGGGGCGGCACGTGATGTCAGGGAGTGAGTTTAGGATTGAACCCAGATCAGCTGTGTGCGTGGCGAGGACCTTACCCTCTCTGCTGCTTCTATGGTCCAGACCGTGGTATTTGTTACCACACTCTGGGAACCTACAATCCTCACAGGATGTCTAAGTGGCTTCTTGTGGTGAGTTGTTAGACTATGGAAATGACGGTCCTTTTCTGAGGAGTGGGCCTGTTTGGAAAGGAGAACCTAGCAAACTCCCACCCTCCGACAATCATGGCCTTAAGTTTTGGGGTTTTTTTGTGTGATTTTTTTTTGGGTTACACCAGGCGACATTCAGAGGTTACTCCTGACTTCTCACTCAGGAATTACTCCTGACAGTGCTCAGGGGACCATATGGGAAGCCGGGGATCGAACCTGGTCGGCTGCGTGCAAGGCAAGCGCTCTACCTACCTGCTGTGGTATCACTCCGGCCCCCTTAAGTTATACTTGGGAGGGACAGCAGGTAACAGATATCAAGTCACAACAGATGTTTGGGAATGAGCCAGGCCCATGCTTATCTGAAGTTAGATGAACAGGGCTTTTTTTGGGTCACGCCTGGCAGGTGCTCAGGGGTTGCTCCTGGCTCTTTGCTCAGGAATTACTGCTGGCAGTGCTCGGGGACCATATGGGATGCTGGGAATCGAACCCAGGTCGGCCACATTTAAGGCAAACGCCCTACCTGCTGTGCTATTGCTCTGACCTCAATCAGGGCATTTGTAATTTTTGTTCGTTTTGGGCCCACACCTGGCAATGCTCAGGTGCTACTCCTGGCTCTGCACTCACGAATTACTCCTGTCGGTGCTCAGGGGACTGTATCGGGTGCTGGGGATGGAACCTGGGATGGCTGTGTGGCAGGCAAGGGCCTACCCGCTGCACTATCTCTCCAGCCTGGCACCTGAATTTTCCTTTGCGAGATCTGGCAAGCTTATGGCTCAGATTTCCCACGCAGCGGCTGGGTCTCTGCCCGAAGGTGCCCGAGGGCTCTGCAGATCGGCAGTTTTGGCTCCTTCCCCTGCCTGTGCCGGTGTCCTGCACTCAGGGGACCTTAGTGTGTCCAGCAGAACCGAGCTGAGCCCCTCTTTAGCCCACATCAGGAGAAATGGTCTTGACACTGGCCCTTTATCTGTGTGGCTCCCCAGCCTTCCCTCTTCCTCTCCGACTCATTCCCGCCTAGCTGGAACAGAGAAAGGAGCCAGAGCTCTGAGTGAGGCGGAAAGAAAAAGATTTGGTGAGAGTCCATGGACGGCAGTGGTCAGGGCAACCCAACCTTGGGTTACTAAACCAAAACCACTTGGGATTTGCCGGAAGCGCTATTTCTGGTCAGGCCTGGGAACCTCTAGGGGAGGTTCTCGCTCAGAGAAGGCCTCTGCCTGCAGAGAGTTAAGCAGGTGAGGCTCTGGGGACAGTGTCCGGGAGGGGGAAAAGCACAGGAGAGGATATCTTGGGTGGGGGCCTTTCACCCTGACAGGTAGATGACAAGTATCCAGGCGTCTGTGGCTGCTTCAAGTGGCAGTGAGAGAGGCCCCCGGGGCCTTGGGCTCTGTCTGGTGGGAATCCGATGTAGGAGGCTGAGGCCACTAGCCCCTTGGACGCAGGAACGCGGTGGGGGTGGGTGGGAGGGCTGTGGCTTGTGAGAAACGGGTGTGGGAGTTTTCACACAGATTTAGCCCTGCTCCCAGAGAGAGAGGCAGCCTCTGAAAGCAGTGTTTTGTTTCTTGAGAAGAGGCGATAAATGTTCGAGTGTGTGGTAGGCCAGACCACAGGGCTTTGTGTGGGGTCCTTGTGTGGGGTCGGGCTCCCCAAGCAGGCGGGTGCAATCCACGACTGGCTTCTCATGAATAAAATAAGGCCCAGTGAGAGAGTGTCACTCTGGAGATGAGGTCAGTGAAGACGGCGAGACTCTCCTCATTCACACTCTCAGAGACTCTTCTCTCTCCTTTGCCCTGATGAAGCCAGCGGCCATACTAATTTTCCCATAGGACCAGAGGATTCTCCCGCTGAGGCACAGTGAGAAAATTAGGGCCTTGGGTCCAACAGGTCTCGGGGGACTGAAGTCTGCCAGCCACCGTGTACATGTGTGTCCTTCTCCCCAGCACACCTTGAGATGACCACAGCCCCTTGTTGGCAGCCGTAGAGACAGCTGGGGCGGAGATCTCAGCTGTCTCTACGGCTGAATGTTCTGCTCAGCTGCCCCCTGGGCTCCTGACTTTCAGAATTGGTGAGTGAATCTAGATGGGCCAAGACTCTAAGCTCTGGAGTAATTTCCAGCCTCTTATTATTTGATGAACCCTTAGAGAAGCAAGACTAGAACCTCCATCTGACGACCCAGCTCTTCCCCTTCTTGGCACCTACCCCCCAAGCGCAAACATAGTCACTCAGAAAAGGTACATGTACACCAAGGTGCACGGTGGAGCTTAGTCTAACAGCCAGGCTATGGGAACAACCCACATGAGCAATGATGAAGGAATGAAGAAAGAAGTTGTGGCCTGCAAACACACGGACCGCCACGCAGCTAGAAGGAAAGATGAATTCTTGCAGCTTGCTGCAATGCGGATGGAACATTGTGTTCCATGGTGGATTTGTATTGTGTTGAGTGACACCAGGCAGAAGAACAAATCCAGGATGATCACCTTCCTCCGTGATGGAGATAAAAGCAGATAAGGGAATAGACAGTACCGAACGGTGACAAACCCTTGGCTATTAATTACAAAGCTAAGATGACCAAGCAGGAGGGGCGGGAGGAGGTGGATTTGCCGTGGCGGCAGTGGAGGGCATGGGGCACTTTGGTGGGTGGTACGGAGCAGTAACATTATATATAAAACAATTATTGTTTGTTTTTTTTTTCTTGTTTTTTCAGCCACACCTGGCGATGCTCAGAGGTTACTCGTGGCTCTGCACTCAGCAATCACTCCTGGCTGTGCTCAAGGAATCATATGGGACAACAGGGATTGAACCGGGATTCGGCTACATACAGGAAAACACGCTCCCCACTGTACTATCTCTCCAGCCCAGGGGCAGTAACAGTTTTTTTTTTTTGCTCTTTAGGTCATACCTGGCGATGATCAGGGGGTTACTCGTGGCTCTGCACTCAGGAATTACTCCTGGCGGTGTTGGGTGGGGGGGCCCCTATAGGAGTCGGGGATTGAAGCCGGGTTGGCTGTGTACAAGACAAATGCCCTCCCCTGCTGTACTTTTGCTCGGCCCCAGTAATAGTAACTTTAGATCAAGACCATAAATGTTGACACTGTTGTAAACTTGTTTCCTTAACAACCACAATAAAAATGCTATAGTATTTGATGAGCTATTAATGTCATGTTGAATATTGTCTGATACAGTAGCTGTTTTAGCAACTCCTGGGAAGCAGGATTTGGAAGAGCCCAGCCCTACATTCGTCACTGTCCTAACACACAGAGTCACCTACGTGGAGATCACGATGGGCACGGATCTGAAGTCTTTTGCCTTCACTTGTTTGTCCTCGAGAGATGCCACAGATCAGCGTTCGCCAGGGCCCTTTCCATAAGCAGATTGGCAGATAAATTTGGCTGCTGGCCAGAGTGCTAGTACAGCAGGTAGGGTGTTTGCCTTGCATACGGCTGACCTGCGTTCTGTCCCCAGCATCCCATATGGTCCCCCAAGTAATTCCTGAGTGCAGAGCTAGGAGGATCCCCTGAACATCTCCCCAAAAGTAAAAACAAAGCAAAACAAACAAACAAAACAGCCTGGTTCCATCGCCGCTTGAGGGCCAGTCCGTGGAGAGCTTAGCTGGTCACCAGCTGGCAGGCTCAGGATGACCAATTCCTCTGCCCAATCATCATGTCCACACAAACAGAAGTGGAGTTTGTTGTTTGTTTGTTTGAGATACACTCAACTGTTTTCAGGGCCATGAGCTCAGAGTCACTTCTAGCGGGCTTGTAGGACCATGTGGGATGGAACCTGGTGAGCTACGTACACAGCAAGTGCAAGGCAGGTGCAAGGCAGGTGGTCTACCTGCTGCACTATCATTCTGGTCCTGAGAAGTAGAGATTTGTTTTGCTGGGGGGTTGTAGGGTGTGGGATCACACCCCGTGATGCTCAGGAGTTACTCCTGGCTCAGCACTCAGGATTTACTCCTGGAGATGCAGGAGTGTGTGTTTGTGTGTGTGTGTGTGGGGGGGGGGAATCATGGGACATTTTTTTTTGCTTTTTGGGTCACACTGGCAATGCTCAGGGGGTTACTCCTGTCTCTGCGCTCAGGAATTACTCCTGGCGGTGCTCAGGGGACCATATGGGATGCCGGGGATCGAACCCGGGTTGGCTGCGTGCAAGGCAAACGCCCTGGACTATCGCTCCGGCCACTCATATGGGATCTTGAGGAGCGAGCCCAGTGGGCTGGTGCAAGTCATGGGCCCTACCTGCTGTGCTTCGGCTCCAGACCGAGGTGGAGATTTTGTCGGGAAGTCTTGGAGGGAAGGCAAGGACAGTGTGTCCCCAGCTATAGGCCGTGGGGCAGGGACAGTTGTCCTTGCCTAATACTGAGCACTGGGCCAGTTTCAAGCCAGTTTATCTTCACAGAACCAAATCTGAAGACTCGTTATTGCTTTTATAATCAGTACAGTGTGAAAGGTGAGAAATCACCGAGGATCTCAAAATCCTGGAGGTCAGAGGTCCTGAAAATTATTGGCCTACAGCCCATTTTTAAGAAAAAAAAAATCAATCTCCTTCCCCCAATAGATATAATTTGAGCAAATAAACTGAACGGGCCCCTCCCCAAGGCCCCCTCACCCCCGCTGTGTTGGGGCGGGGGCTCCGTTCCCCTTGCTCTCTCACCCACTTTGGGAAACAGGGCTGTGGAAATTGGGCCTTGGAAAGTCAAAAGCCAAGACTTCATTTGTTTGTTTGTTTGGGGCCATACCCAGCAGTGCTCGGGGGCTTACTCCTGGCTCTGCACTCAGGGATCCCTCCTGGAGGGACTTGGGGGGACCATATGGAACATCGGGGAATCAAATCCAGGATAGCTATGTACAGGGTGAATGTCCTACCTGCTGTCCGTCTCTCTGGCCCCCCAAAGCCAAGATTTCTTTTGCCTGAGTCTGTTGTATTCTTTGTCTCTGAGGGGTGGGGGGCTGAGACTGAGATCTCCAGCTCAAGCGTTCTGATGCAGGTCGGGCTGGGACGGGCGTGCTCCCTCTCCCTCCCTGTGGGCGCTGTGGTGCTCCTGAGGGCGCACACTGCGGCTGCCCTGGTTCTCAGCCCTCCTCTCGTCCCATCCCACGTTCTAACCTTTAGAGAAAGACTCTGGGGCAGGCAGTCGAGCTGCCCCATAACACTTGGCTTCTGTTTGAATTATTTCCACGGGATCAATTCCCAGCAAAGAGATTGTGGGTCAGAGGGAGAGCAGCTGTTTTATGGGGGCCGCTAAGAATTGCTTTATTGCTGTCAGAGAGCGAGCCAGGTCTACACCCATCATTTACAGCCATGTCAGGCTCTAGCGTCACAAGTTACTTGCAGAAACAACTTCCAAGGCCCTGCAAGACTCCCTGAACGGGAGGGGAGGTGGAGAGGGGCTCTGGGCAGGGGTCTGAGCGCCCATTCTGGCTTTGCTGCTGAGTCTTTTGGAGACGTTGGTTTTGCCAGGTCTCAGTCAGGGCCCACAGGGATCCTGAACTTTGCCAAGGGGCTGGAGAGGTGGTAGGGTGGGTAGATGCTTGTCTGGCATACAGCCAACCTGGGTTCAACCCCGGTACCCCACAGGGTCCCCTGGACTCAGGTATCAGGAGTGATTCTTTTTTTTTTTTTTTTTTATTTTATTATTATTTTTTACCCGGCAGAGCAGAAACCAGCTTTCCCCTTTGCATGACGGCGCTCTTGTCCTGATTCCCCCAGATTACCATAAATATTCTACCCACCCCTCTGAGAGAGCCCCACAAAGTAATGAGAATATAGTGCCCGCATGGCAGAGCCTGGCAAGCTGTCCGATGCGTGTTCGATATGCCAAATCCAGTAACAAAAATGTTTATTTTCCTGACCCCGAAAGAGCCCTTAATACGGCAGCAGTAAGAAAGGCAAACAAGCAGTGCCGGGTCCAATGGAAATGTTACTGGCGCCCGCTGGAGCAAATCGATGAATAACGGGATTCAAGTGATCAAGTGATTATTTTTTATTTTTTAAAGTATTTTATTATACCACCGTGAGATATAAAATTAACAATTAAAAAAGTTCATATTTGGTTTTTTGGTCATACAGTGTTCCAGCACCCATCCCTCCACCAGTGCCCATCTCCCACCACCAACGTCCCCGGTTCCCTCCCCCTCCCCAGCCCACCTCCATGGCAGGTTCTTTATTTCTTTCCCTTTCTCTCTCTTTCTCTTTTCCTTCCCTTCCAGACTATGGATTACAGAACATACATTAAAGGGTTGTCATATGTATCTTTTTGCCTCTATTTAATGCTCAGTTCTAGGTTGGTATTAGTACCCTCGACAATTGTTAGCACTCTGTTCCATTTTCTGTCTTACCTAGCCTCTGACTTCCACACGTTTGTGATAATTTCCACCTTTGACAAGACCCAGGAGTGATTCTTGAGCCCTGCTCGGTTCCACCCCAAACCAACCAATAAATAGAGATGGGAGAAACAGAGGAATCAGTATCTATGACTGAGTTAAGGGACTGGGTGGACGCTAGCACAGAGTGGACGAGCTGTCCGTCTGTGCTGAATAAAAGCCACCATTTCTGTGAGAGGGGGCTGGAGACCCCACAGGAGACCCCATGAAGGCTCCCCAGTTCCCCAGCCCCGCCAGGCTAAAGCCAAACCATCATGGGCTACCGGGCTTTGAATCGAAGTCTGGTGGTCTCTGATGCCCCCTGGTGGCCAGCTGGCTGGCTCGCGCCCTCCAGTGAGGGAGCAGGGGGCGTGGGGGGCGGGGCGGCTTCTATTTCTGCACATCAAACAGGAAATCGCGTCATGGAATCCTGCGTGGGGGAGGGAAGGGGACGTGTCTGTAGGTGATGAGCGCTTCCGCCTGTACCGCAGGTGGGAATGTGTGGGTGGACATGGGGGCGGCTATCTGATGCCCCCCCTTCCTGTCACAGGCCTCTCCTGGGCTCCCGAGGCTGGAAGCACTGCTCAGCTTTAGGCTCTCTCTGGCTCACAGGATTGTGGGGTCTACCTGGGCCCTGGCTTACACCGTCCAGCTGCAGGCCCGGAGTCGGGCTATTGTGGGGCCCAGAGGCAATCGTGTTGCAGTGAGAGATGGTTTTCCCTGTGCTGGTGGGTTCTTAGGAGTCTTATGGAAGGTTTGCGCGCAAAATTCAGAAGGTTCAGAAGTTAGAGTTTATTCCGCTGTTTAAGTAGAGGTGTCTGGGTCCTTCCCCAATGTCCAGGCCTCTCTTTTACCTGTGTAGGTCATCACTTGCCCTGTTCATGCCATATGGTGCCCGCCAGAGTACGGAACGCCTGGTCTGTCCTGTGCTGGTCGCTGCCTGGTGTATCTAATCCCAAGTCTTGCTGTGGGCCTCTCTCGCACTGTGGCTCCTGATTCCCCGTCTCTAGGTGTCTGCGTGAGAGATGTGCGCCTTCCAGCCCAGCCTGCTTCTGTCTGGGTTGAGGGGCCGGGTCCTAGGGGATCTGCAGTTGGCATGGGCATAGGTGAGAAAGAGAGGGGCCGGAGAGATAGCCCAGCGGGTAGGGCGTTTGCCTTGCATGCGGCCGGCCCATGCCGGCCTGGGTTCGATCCCGGCATCCCATATGGTCCCCCGAGCAACGCCAGGAGTAATTCCTGAGTGCAGAGCCAGGAGAAACCCCTGAGCATCGCCGGGTGTGACCCAAAAAAGCAAAAAAAAAAAAAAAAAAAAAGAGAAAGAGAGAGACAGAGACAGAGAGACAGAGAAAGAAAGAGACAGAGAGAGAGAGACAGAAACAGAGGGGGGAGAGAGAAAGAGAGAGAGAGGGAGGATAGAGGAAGGAGGTGAGCCTGGCTGGGGGTGGGGACCTTTTATTCGCTGCCATGTCCCCCGCACCCCCAGTCATCTCATTATCTATTTTGACTAGAGACCTTCTCAAAGTATGAGATTCAAACTGACCAACTAAATTTTTTTTTTTCTTTTTTGGGTCACACCTGGCGACACTCAGGAATTACTCCTGGCGGTGCTCAGGGAACCATATGGGATGTCAGGGATCAAACCCGGGTCAGCTGTGTGTAAGGCAAACGCTCTACCCTCTGTGCTATCGCTCCGCCCCTGACCAACTAAATTAATTGGTCTACCTGCCCACTCCCCTGCTGTAGCAACAGTGAAAAGAATCCGTTTCTCTCCTCTCTCAGCTACAGGGTGAGACAGACTGGCAAGTCCACTGCCCTGCCAGGGAGTGACAGAGAGGACCAGGGGGAGAAGGAGGGGCTGCCTGGAGGAGGTGACCCTGAGCTGAGCTGACCCCTGAGCTGACCCCTGACGGGGAGGGGGAAAAGGTCTGAAGGTCGCAGAAGAGAGGCTGGAAGGAGCAAGGGGAAAGGGTGTGGGGTCATAGGCCATTCCCATCCCTATCTGTCTTCTGGGGTCCCCAGGCCCCTCAGGGCCCTGGCTGTCCCCTGGTAACTTCCTCTCCCAGGGACCTGCCTACCCTGCCCCCAGCCGGTCAGACCCTCCTGCAGGCAGAGGCTCCGTCTCTGCTTTCCACCAGCTTCTTCCTCTTGCTGAGTCCTGCCCGGGACGGCTCTGGCAATGGTGCGGGCATTGCTCACCCCCGTGGAGGGGGCAGTGTCTTGCCCAAGAGACCTGCCCTGCAGCCCAAGAATAGCCCCGGGCTCCTGCCCTGGAGGGTCGTACCCCCATGGCTCTGAGCTCCCACAAACATAGGACTCCTGGGAAGGACACACACAGACCAGCTCTTCCCTTTGTCCATGTCCCTGCTGGCCTTGCTGCTGGGCACAGGCGAGGGCAGTATCCAGGTCACCTGCTGGTGTTCGAGGGTCTGGGGGGGGTGGGGAGGCTTGACTTTTATTAACTTCCTTATAGGGGAGAACAAGGAGAACAGCACAGAGGTTATTGAAAACATTTTAAAATTTCGTTTATTTTTTTGGAGTTTTTTTTTTTTTTTTTTTGGGTCACACCCGGCAATGCTCAGGGGTTACTCCTGGCTCTGCACTCAGAAATTACTTCTGGCGGTGCTCGGGGGACCATATGGGATGCCGGGGATCGAACCCGGGCCGGCACAGGCCGGCTGCATGCAAGGCAAACACCCTACCCGCTGGGCTATCGCTCTGGCCCAAATTTCGTTTATTTTTAAAACAATTTAAGGCAACGTGATTTAAAAAATTGTGCGTTTCAGGCCTATGGTGCTTCGAACGCCAAGCCCACCCCCACCGTGACCTTCCCTCCATCAGTGTACCCAGGGTCCCCCTCCCTGCCGCCTGCCTTCTGGGCAGCACATTCAGTGACGGCCCTTTTGCAGTGTTGCTGGCTCTGGACTCTAGACACACACAAGCCTCAGCTCACCACCTTGGGATCCGTCCTTAGTGCAGTGAGTCAGGAGAAGAACAAATTCTGGCCATTCTCCTGGACCTGCGGAATATGGAATATGGACGAGGGGAGGCCAGGGCAGGCTGAGCCGCCACCTTCTAAGGCTTGCCTGGGGTGAGGGTGGGTGGGTGGGGGCTCTGCAGGCCTGGAGGGGTGAGAGGCAGAGCTGGGTTCAGCTGTGCCGTCAGTTTCCTTGACTACAAAAGGCTCCCAGGGCAGGAGGAGCTGGTGCCTTCCCAGTCAGCGGGGGCTGACCAGGAGCCCTTGGCATCAGTCTTGTTGCTTGGCACTCGCCCGCAGGGCAGTTTTGGGGTCGGGGCAAGCCCACGGGAGTCTGGGGCACCACTTGGCCTCCACTTCAGGCCAACACAGCAGCTGCCTGAGGAAGCTCCCGGCTGAGGCTGCTGCCTCTCTCTCTCTCTCTCTCTCTCTCTCTCTCTCTCTCTCTCTCTCTCTCTCTCCTCTCTCTCTCTCTCTCTCTCTCTCTCTCTCTCTCTCTGTCCCGTCTCTCTCTCTCCGTCTCTCTCTCCCTCTCCCCCTCTCCCTTTCTGTCCGGAAGCTGGAGAAAGTTTCCATCTCCAGCCCGTGAGAGTGTGCGCGGCGCCCACAGGGCCTGTCCTGCTCTCTCTTTCCTCTCGTAGAAAATCAGGTCAGCGGTTTGCGTTGTTAACCACACGGCGGGGAGCCGCGGGCTGGAGGGCGAGGGCAGGAGTCGGGCTCCCAGGCTGGCCCCGGTCTCGGCACATCCTCCCCTCGCGGTGGTCATGGACGCCCAGCTGGAGAGAGGACCTGGTCGACCACATCCTGTGTCCCCTTTGGCCTGCCTTTCGCCTCCCCTGGTCTCTGAGTCCTGGGAGCCTGGGCTGGAGGGGGAGCAGGTGGGAAAGGCGGAATGCGGAGGGTCCTTGGACCCTCCCTCAGGGGTCTCTGCGGCTGAATACTCGGCCCTTCCTGCCCTTCCTCCCCTTCCTCCCTTGCCCATAGCCCTGGGGCCTGGGTTCAGGCGCTGCTGAGTGACCCAGTAAGGTCAAAGCTGCAGATCCAGGGTCCTGCCCCCTGAGAGGCCGAAGAGAGAATTTTATCTATTGCTGTTGTGGGCTTCCAGGGGAGAACCCAGAGGCCATAGGTCAGGAACTCTGAGGGTGGAGAGAGGGTAAGGTTAAGGGGGACCTTGCTCCTCAGCTCTTAGAGCCAAACCCAGGCTGGGTGTGCCAGGCTCTTTCTGTCTAGACCCTCAGGCTTCACAGGGGATGGGGCAGAGGTTAGCCACTGCTCTCTCTCTCTCTCTCTCTCTCTCTCTCTCTCTCTCTCTCTCTCCCCACTGTCGCTGCCCCCACCACCCCTTCTAGGTCCCCGCTCTGCTGTTCAGAGACTCAGAAGTTGATGATCCAGCCCCTACAGTCCAGCCTCCCTCCCTGTCCACCGGCCGGGCCCCTGCCTGGATCCTTCCTTCCCTCCCCTCACTCCCAGCCTCCATGGCCTCTTGAGGGGGTAGTTTAAGGCCTCAGGTCTGACTCTAGCCCTGGCCAGCACCGTCCGGGGGAGCCTGGCAGGGAGCTCTGTGGGGGGGGGTGTGTGTGTGTGTGCACGTGCTTGGAGGAGGGGGATCCTGGGGGGACTGGGCTGCTGCTGGACACTGACTCCCAGCCAGATGACGATGGATGCATGTGGACGCGAGCACAGACCGTGCTGGAAATTTGAGTTCAGAGGAAAGCAAACTGGGGTTTTGGTTGCCATGGCAACGGCATCTGTTTGCAGAGCTGGACCCTGAGATGGGGTCAGGGGAGGGGTGGACATGAGCGAGGAGGCAGCTCGCAGGTTTCCTGTGCAGGGCCTCCTCCCCCGCAGGCGGTCACCTGGCAGAGGGCCACAACATGGCTGCTCCCGGACTCAGCCTCCCAGACGGCAAACGGCAGGAAGTTTTGCATAATGCCAACGCTAGGGACTGTGGGAGACCCTCGCGTTTACCATCCATGTGTTTATCTCATGAGCATTTTGTGGCGGTTCACCCAAGTGGTGCTTAGGGTCACTCCCAGTGACACTCGGTCAAGCAGGCGCTGCTGTCCAGTGCTGGCGGGCAGCGGGGGTGTGGGGGGGCCCTGTGCAGGCTGGACGTTGAGCTCTGGCTGTTGTTCTCACCACTCCTCTCTCTCCCTCTCTCTCTCTCTCTCTCTCTCTCACAGGCAAGGCAAGTGCTCCACCAGCTCTTTCGGGGTTGCCCCCGGCCCCCACGAGCGAGCTCCCTGATGTCGCCCATGTCTTCCTGTTTCTGTCTTCTGGCCACACACAGCTCAGGGTTTGCTGCTCAGGGTTTGCTCCTGGTGGTGCTCGGGAAAGGGCAGTGCCAGGGAGAGAGCCCAGCCCCGCTGCAAGTGAGGGACACGCCGCTCCCGAGCTCTCTCCAAGCCCTTCTTGCCGGCACTGGCCCAGGCTCCTCCTGCTTTACTCCTGGAAGGAGGCTTCTGTGGCCAGAACAGGGTGCTGTGGGGATGCGCTGGGACCCAGGTGAGACGAGCAAAGAGGGGCAACATGCCAGTCCCCACCCTCTGCAACCGCAGGGCCCATGTTCACATGGGAGCGAATTCCAGCAGGTCCCCACCAGAGGGGCTGATTCCAGCTCTCCTGGGGCGGGGCTGACTCTGTTTCCCTTCCTGAAGTCTGAGGACCCTCCCTCCTTCCCCCCCTCCCTCCTTCCCTTCCTCCTTCCTTCCTTCTTCCTTCCTTCCATTCTTTCCTTCCTTCCTTCCTTCCTTCCTTCCTTCCTTCCTTCCTTCCTTCCTTCCTTCCTTCCTTCCTTCCTTCCTTCCTTCCTTCCTTCCTTCCTTCCTTCCTTCCTTCCTTCCTCCCTCCCTCCCTCCCTCCCTCCCCTCCCTCCCTCCCTCCCCCCCTCCCTCCCTCCCTCCCTCCCTCCTTCCCTCCCTCCCTCCCTTCCTTCCCAGGCCAGGAAGCTGGCTGGGAGGCTCAATTCTCATTTCCATGACTCGGATGGTAAAGGGGACAGCAGGATAGGGGATCAGGCACTTGGATCCAGGACTTTGGAGCCATTCCCTATGGTGTTGGGAGCTCACGTCTGGTCCCAGGGATTGAACCTGGGTTGACCATATGCAATATAAGCACTCTTTTGTTTTGAGGGGGCTTTTGGGGTTACTCCTGGCTCTGCACTCAGGAATTGCTCCTGGCGGTGCTCAGGGAACCATATGAGATGCCGTGGTTCAAACCCAGGTTGGCTGCATGCGCGGCAAACACCTTCCCACGATACTCTCTCTCCGCCCCTGTGAGCACCATTTTTATTTTGCGTTTTTGGGCCACATCTGGCAGTGCTCAGGGTTATTCCTGGCTCTGCATTCAGGGATCACTCCTGGCGCTCAGGGGACCACATGAGATGCCCAGGCTTGAACTTGGGTCTGGCACAGGTAAGGCGAGTGCTCTCCCCTCTGTTCTATCTCCCTGGCCCCCGTCATTTGACACTTTTTTTTTTTTTGCTTTTTGGGTCACACCCGGCGATGCTCAGGGGTTTCTCCTGGCTGTGCACTCAGGAATTACTCCTGGCGGTGCTCGGGGGACCATATGGGATACCGGGATTCGAACCCGGGCCGGCACGGGCCGGCTGCGTGCAAGGCAAACGCCCTACCCGCTGGGCTATCGTTCCGGCCCCTATTTGACACTTTTGAACTCACTGACCCTCAATACCAGGAGGCAGATACTCTCCACCTTACATCCACTAGGAAGCCAAGCAGAGACGTAAATCAGAGACCCAAGACGTGCAGCAGAGACTCTACATGCACTGTCTGAAGGCAGCGTCTGCCTTTGGGCACACTCAGCCTCTTGGGTCCCAGCCACTGGCTTCCCAGACCCTCTCTGTGCCATTGAGAAATTGGAGACGCCGAGTACTTGAACAACATCTGAAGGTCACACAGCTGGACGTAGTAAAAGGAGGCTCAGTGCTGGCCAGACTCCCCCAGCCGCCTCCTGAAGCTTTGCCAGACCCTCGTCTCCCCCACACCCCCACCCCCCGCCATTCCCAAAGTGGTTTCAGTGTCCCAACACTGCACTGTCTCTTCAGGCCAGCCTGTCCCTCCCTCTGTGCCTCAGTGTCCCTGTCTAGAGAGTGACCGGGCTTGGGATCAGCTCATCTTTCGGGTCCTTGCAGCTCTACAAGTTCGTGATTCAGGAGGTTTTCTGGTGGCAAGGATGGAATTGTAAAGTGAGGGCTCTCACCGGGGAAGATACAGGAATGTCGG
Organism: Cryptotis parvus; assembly: GCA_021461705.1. Taxonomy (NCBI): domain Eukaryota; kingdom Metazoa; phylum Chordata; class Mammalia; order Eulipotyphla; family Soricidae; genus Cryptotis; species Cryptotis parvus. The sequence goes on along the minus strand of JAJIBD010013061.1, from coordinate 16,640 downwards.
AGGACTCTGGGGGGTATGTGTGGGCTTGATGCTGGGAAGATGGGAGGGGCGAGGGGGCTGGAGCGATAGCCCAGCGGGTAGGGTGTTTGCCTTACACTGCCGGCCTGTGCCGGCCTGGGTTCGATCCCCGGCATCCCATATGGTCCCCGAGCACCGCCAGGAGTAATTCCTGAGTGCAGAGCCAGGAGAAACCCCTGAGCATCGCCGGGTGTGACCCAAAAAGCAAAAAAAAAAAAAAAAAAAAAAGATGGGAGGGGCGCTCCTGGGCTTCCCGCACTGAGTCTTTTTCTTTCTTCTCAGGGGTCCCCAAAACTCGGAGCAGGTACTTGAGGGCACTGGGCCAAGGAACAGGGGCCGGGCCAGCGTCCTTGAAAGGTGAGAAATTCTGAGGTTTGGGGGTGGGGAACTAACACGAGATTTTGTTGTCTCTAAATATTCGGAGAGGCCGGTTATTTCAGAAAAGTGTGCTGGAGGCGCGGGCGGCTGGCACGGGGCCGGACTTCCCAAAGGGCCACTTGACTGTCTCACCTGTGCAGAAACCGGAGCTGTTCTTCCACTGTCCGCCCCACAGACAAGTCCCACAGACCCCCCACATGAGCACACGCAGTTGCAACAGCATCTCGCTTTTGCTCCCGAGCCTCGTCTGGTGGTGCTTGGGGGGCTACTCCTGGCAGGGTGCTGAGGGCCGTGCTGGTGCTGCACCGGACGGGGCGGGGGTGGCTAGTGGGGTGTGACACGGGGCTCTTGCATGACGGTCTGCGCTCAGCCTCATGCTCACTCCTATATGACGCATCTCCCTGAGGACTGCACCCAGACCAGGCTCCTCCTCAGGGTGCAGCCCCAGGCTCGGAGCGCAGCCGCTGGCAATGGTGTCGGTGGAGCTGCAGTGCCCCTGCGGGGGAGGGCAATGCAGTGGACCCCTGGAAGAGACAACGGGTGTCGGGGGCGGCTGAGCCGAGCCCAGCAGGTTTTCCCAGAGGCTCTTCTCACAGAATTGATTAGGGAACAAATGTCTCTGTGCCTCTCACCCCGCACCTAGAGGTAAGTCACAGTCTGTTCTTTGCTGGTCCCCTCAGGGTGCACCACGCTGGCCCAGCAGCTGAGACCATTTCTTCTCCTCGGTCTCTGCCCTCCCCATCCCCTGCACCTTTGGGCCACACTTGCGATGCTCAGGGGTAACACCTGGCTGTACTCAGGAATTACTCCTGGCGGTGCTGGGGGGACCATATGGGATAGAGCAGCCAACACCCTATCCACTGTACTATCCCTCCGGCCCCTCCGTTTTCCTCTGACGTCATGGGCTTGTGTCCCTGGAGGAGTTGAGAGCCCCCCGGGCCTCTCTGAGATGTGAAGATGAGGAAGGAGGCAAGTGGGGTACTCAGGTAGGGCCCCCAGACTTGCAAAACAAGAACACACTCGTTCACCAAAATGCCTCCCTGCCCCCTCCAGCACCCCCGCCCCTTTACTTCTAAAGCTCTTGTTTCCTTAAGGGGAAAAGTTTCTTAGCCTTTGAATAAAACGTGCATGATTTCCACGAACTGAAAGCAGAACAGGATGGCTTTTTTTTTTTCTCTTTTTTGTTCTGGTGGCAAAGAACAAAGCAGCAGCTCATGCCGCCGGCTCCTGGCAGCCAGCAGTGCCACCCGCCCAAGGGTCTCCTAGCCCGCTCTCCCCCACCCCTCCTTCCTTCAAGCAGGGCTGAGACCTGAGAAGGGCGGGGCGGGGGGGGGGGAGGGCGTCATTCACGTCATTGGGCTCCCCAGAGCTCAGACTGGGAACTGGGCTCTGGCCGGCCTGGCCTGCAGGAAATACCACGCCCTTGCCTTTCCCAGCAGAGGGTCAGGGAGTGGGGGGCTGGGTCCGCAGCGGGTGGGGGTGGGAGCTGGCTGGGAGGACCGTGGAAAAGGAGAGGTGGAGGGGGCTTGAGCGTTAGTTCTGACGCATCTGTGTCTCGAATTCCCTGCCCAGCCAGCAAGACTCTCCCCGGAGTTGGCCTCAAACCCTTCTTTTTTCCAAAGTCTTTGCCTTTCTCTTCTCTCTTGGTGGGAGGAAGGTTCATTCAGAGGCCAAGTCAGGCCCCTTGGACCCCCTTGAACTCCCTGCACATTGGGGGTGTCCAAGGTGGGTGTCCGGGAGGCCAGAGCCTCGGTGCGGGAGCGTGGCTGGTTCTGGGGAAACCCACGAGTCGCATCTTTTGTGACCTTGGCTGAGGTAGCTAGGGTCGGGCGCCTCTGCCTTAGGTGGTGCCAGCAGAAGCCACTCTCCCCTGTGTGTCCGGGAGTCACGTCGCCTGTTCCCTGTCCCCAATAGGGCGGAGTGGCCAGATGCCTCTTGTGCTCAGGGAGAGGGCTGCCTACGGGAGAAGGTGGTGGTGGTCTCGGCCTCCACGCTCATGGAACTGCCGCGGGCTTGGCGGCAGGAGGACCACTGGCGCAGCCGCTCCTGGCTCAGGCAGCCCAGGTCCTTGAAGAGCTTGAAGAGGTCGTTGCGGAACTTGACGCCGATGAAGGCGTACAGGAAAGGGTTGATGCAGCAGCGCACGCAGGCCAGGCTGTAGGTGACTTCGTGGCGATGTCGAGTTGCTTGCTGAACTTCGCAGCTGCTGATGCTGGTGATGTTGAAGCTGGCCATGGTGCGGGCCAGCACCACGCCGTTGTAGGGCAGCTGGAAGGCGATGAAGACCACCACCACGGCGATGATCACCTTGATGGCCTTGTTGCGCTCGAGTTGCGTGCCTGCAGCAGGGTGCGGATGATGCTGAGGTAGCAGAAGCTCATGGTCAGCAGGGGGACGAGGAAGCCCATCACCATTTGGCCCACCTGGATGTTGACCAGGGCATCCACGTGCTTTCGGTGACCAGCGAGCAGCGCCACAGTTGTTCGGGGCCGTACCTCTTCAGGCCGCTGTAGAGCAGCTCAGGGATGGACAGCAAGACGGCCACGATCCAGATGACCACGCAGGACACCTTGCTGATGAAGAGGACGCTGGCGCGGTGGCGGTGGGCCGACCACGGCCTGCACGATGGCCACGTAGCGGTCGATGCTGACAAAGAGCAGCAGGAACATGCCGCTGAAGAAGCTGGTCTTGTAGACCCCGAAGATGAGCTTGCACAGGTGGGCTCCAAGATCCACGACTTGGCGGCGCTGTAGGCCCAGAAGGGAAGCATCAGGAGAAAGAGGATGTCGGCCAGGGCCAGGTTGAGCAGGTACGTGTCCGTCATGGTCTTGAGCCGCTTGAAGTAGATGTAGGTCAGCACCACCAGCCCGTTGCCGAGCAGGCCCAGGAAGCAGATGGACAAGTACATGACCGGCAGGAACCAGGCCTTGAAGGAGCGAACGTCCTCCTTGAAGCAAAGTGTCTCGAAGACCGAGTAGTCCACAGTGGTGTTGCTGTCGCTGTAATCGTCTGTGACCTCATCACACAGGCACACCTGTGGGGCAAACAGGGCGGTGTGGGCTGTCTGAGCTCAGAGGGGCGCGGGTCCTCCGCGATCTCCCAGAGCAGTGGTTCAGCGAGAGCCTGTGGGTTCTGACTCTCTTAGACTCTAGGTTACCCTTCCTCAAGCCACCCAGGAATCGCTTCATTTTGATCCTGTAGGGGATGTTGGAGATGGACGCTCCTCAGAGGAAGCCCTCCTGGAAACCTGTCTGGGAGCCTGCCGGGATCAACCTCAACTTTCCCGGGATCACCCTCAGCCTGCCCGGGATCACTCTCAACTTTCCTGGAATCACCCTCAGTCTGCCCGGAATCACCCTCAACTTTCCTGGGATCACCCTCAGCCTGCCTGGGATCACCCTCAACTTTCCGGGATCACCCCTCAGCCTGCCTGGGATCACTCTCAACTTTCCTGGAATCACCCTCAGTCTGCCCGAATCACCCTCAACTTTCCTGGGATCACCCTCAGCCTGCCCGGGATCACCCTCAACTTTCCTGGGATCACCCTCAGCCTGCCGGGATCACCCTCAACTTTCCCGGGATCACCCTCAGTCTTCCTCAGCTCACCCTCAGCCTTCCTGGGATCTCCCCAGCTTTCCTCAGATCAACCCCCAGGGCAGCCTGCTGGAGGCAGCTGGTGGGGCGGGAGAGTCTGAGCACCCCCCCAGCCAGCTAGAACCACTGTGACTCCAGCTGTCTAAGGTCTTCGGAGCTCCCTCCAGGCTTCAAGTGCAAGGGGAGGGCTGGGACCTTCTGAGTGCAAGGTTCTGGCTCTGGGAAGTGGGAGGCTGCTGACCACACGTCACCGTCTAAGCCCAGTTTGTTCATTTGTGAGATGGAGATGAGGATGATTTTCTTCACAAGGCAGGGGTGAGGGTCAGGGGCTCTATTTTGCCTGTTGGGACCTTCTGGCACCGCCCTTGGAACCTGGGAGAAAGCGTTTTCCAGGGGGCTCAGGTATTTTTTGGGTGTCCACTCCCAACTAGATGGCGGTTCTGGAGCTGGAGCAGGGAGGGGGTTGCCTTGCTCGCGGCCAACTGGGATTGATCCCCAGCATCCCATATGGTTCTCCCGGCACTGCCAGCAGTAGTTCCTGAATGCAGTGTCAGGAATAAGCCCCTGAGCAAAGCTGGGTGTGGGCTGAAAACAAAACAAAACAAAACAACAACAACAACAACACCAGAACAAACAGCCAAAAGCACCTCAAAACCATACTGGGGAGTTCAGTGCCAGGGTCTGAAGATGCGAAGCTGCCCGGGCCCTGCACTGCCGGGGCCTCTACCCGGGGCACGCTGGGCCCTGTGATGCTGGCCTTGGTCTCTGGTTGCTGTGCGAGCACAGCCGTCGCCTCTGACAGTGGAGCCGTCTCCGATTCCTGACTTTGGAAGGATCATCCAGCCTGGAAGAGGCTGTCGGGAGAGGAGAGCAAATGCTCCCTCAGGGCGGGGATGGGCCGAGCTGCCAGAGCTGGAGCTTGTATGGGGCCCTGGGGCTGAGACTGGACTGCGGGGACACCTCTTAGGGAGTGGACGGTGAAGGGCCCGTCCTCGCCTCCTCCTGCCTCCATCTCCTCCATCTTCCCCTTTATATTTCCTTCACTTTCGTCCCCTTCCTCTCCCTGTCCTTCTCTTCCTCCTTCTTAGCTCTACCACCATCCTTTCCTCCTCCTCCCTCTCCTCTTCCTCTCCTCTTCCTCTCCTCTTCCTCCTCCTCCTCTTTTTCCTCCTCCTCTTCCCTCCTCCTCCTCTTCCTCCTTCTCCTCCTCCTCTTCCTTCTCCTCCTCCTCTTCCTCTCCTCTTCCTTCTCCCTCTTCCTCCTCCTCCTCTTTCTCCTCCCTCTTCCTCCTCCTCTTTCTCTTCCTCCTCTTCCTCCTTCTCCTCCTCCTCTTCTTTCTCCTCCTCTTCCTCCTCCTTCTCCTCTTCTTCCTCTTCCTCCTCCTCCTCTTCTTCCTCTTCCTCCTCCCTCCTCCTCCTCCTCTTCCTCCTCCTCCATGTCGGAGTCTCTGGGGTGGCTGGGACGAAGCCCACCACTGTCTCTCACACTGTGTTTTGGGCTCTGCAGCTGCTGTGATTTTGTCACTGAAGGAGACAAGTGTCTGCCTACTGCTGGGGTGACAGCCTGGGAGCTCGTGGAGGCTGGCTGGGACATCCCGTGGTTCTCTGGGAACACGGGGCTCCCAGCCGGATGGGTGTGCAGACAAGGAGAGGCGGCGAGAGGGGCTCCTGGGGAGGGCCTGGCTTGCTCACGGGGCTGCTGGCAAGAGCGGGACCCTCTCTCCACCTCCCAGTACCGTCTCTGCTGTTCTGAAGCCCCGAACAAGGGGTCTCTGGGGGACATGACGGGGCAGATGAGGCCCTGGAGTCTTTGCTGCCTACAAAGGAACAGGCTGGCCCTGCCCCAGGGGAGATTGGCGTCTTTGGTGTGGGGGGGTCCCCTGATGTGGGGGGTCCCGGAGGGTAGTTCAGGAACGGGAGAGAATTGCCGCCATCTTTCTTCCTCTCTCCCCTCCTCAAAGGGCCGCCAGCAAGAAGCCTCGCAGCTCACGGCCCACCATATCGTGACCCTTCTGAGCTGCCCCCGGCCTCCCAGCCGGCCCCTCCGCCCCACCACTAGTTCCTGCCTGCATGGTCCGGGAGGGGAGGGAAGGGAAGAGGCGGGCTGCAGGGAAGGGGCCCAGACTGCGGGCTGCGGCCCATGGAGGGCCTCTGGGCTGGGGATCTGGGAGCCGTGCCCAGCCTGGGGCCCGGGTCTGGCCGGGGCTGCTGGAAAGTTGCCTTCTGGCCCGCGGAGCTGGGGCTGAGCCAGATTCCTCAGCAGCTCCTGGCCAGCTTGGCCCCGCACCCCCACCGCGGGGGACAGTCCACCCCAGCACTGCCTGGCTCCTGGACTCTGGCACTGTGGAAGGTGATGGCCCTTCCCCACTTCTGGGACTGAGAGGCAGACCCTTGTAAATCGTGGTGGTGGTGGTGTGTGTGAGTGTGTGTGAGTGTGTGTGTGTGTACCCCCACTTCTGGGACTGAGAGGCAGACCCTTGTAAATCGTGGTGGTGGTAGTGTATGTGTGTGTGTGTGTGTGTGTGTGTGTGTACCCCACTTCTGGGACTGAGAGGCAACCCTTGTAAATCGTGGTGGTGGTGGTGGTGTGTGTGTGTGGGTGTGTGTACCCCAATTCTGGGACTGAGAGGCAGACCCTTGTAAATCGTGGTGGTGGTGGTGGTGGTGTGTGTGTGTGTGTGTGAGTGTGAGTGTGTGTGTGTACCCCACTTCTGGGACTGAGAGGCAACCCTTGTAAATCGTGGTGGTGGTGGTGTGTGTGTGTGTGTGTGTGAGTGTGTGTGGAGTGTGTGTACCCCACTTCTGGGACTGAGAGGCAGACCCTTGTAAATCGTGGTGGTGGTGGTGGTGTGTGTGTGTGTGTGTGTGTGTGAGTGTGTGTACCTCACTTCTGGGACTGAGAGGCAGACCCTTGTAAATCGTGGTAGTGGTGGTGGTGTGTGTGTGTGTGAGTGTGTGTACCCCACTTCTGGGACTGAGAGGCAGACCCTTGTAAATCGTGGTGGTGGTGGTGGTGGTGGTGGTGGTGTGTGTGTGTGTGTGTGTGTGAGTGTGTGTGAGTGTGTGTACCCCACTTCTGGAACTGAGAGGCAGACCCTTGTAAATCGTGGTGGTGGTGATGGTGGTGGTGGTGGTGTGTGTGTGTGTGTGTGTGAGTGTGTGTGTGTGAGTGTGTGGGTGTGTGTGTGTGTGTGTGTGTGTGTACACCCTTTACGGTCCTGGGAGAGAGTGGGCCCCATTCCCCTCCCGGCCTGGCTCCTTCCCGCCTCATCATGGGGGTCCAAAGCTCCTTCTTTCACCCAGCTTTTTGCTAGGTGGGAGCAGGGGTAGCTGTGGGGTGAGCGTGGTGTCAGGGGGTGCGGACCCTCCCCATTCACGAATTTGTCTCCGTGGGGGTGCACTGGGTAGCCCCTGCCCCCCCGGCTTTTGTCTGCGGAGTCGCCCGTCTGCGGGAGGCCGAGTCTGTCCGGATTCTATATCCACATGGGAGCGTCTGTGGGTTTCCAGGTCACTGAGCAGATGGGGTGTCTGGGAGTGGGGGCCCCAGGGACGCCAGGCGCGGGGTCTGGTTCTCTTGACTTCCTGCAAACACCGCCGAGTTCAGGGCGGCTGCGGACGGTAGGGGCAGTGTGCAGCCTTCCTGGGCAGGGCACTCACCTGGAAGAGGATGAGGAGAATCCCGCCCAGCGCGCCCCGCATGGGCTTTCCTGCAGAGACAAGGGGAGAAGGTCAGTGTCGCTCCTGTGGCAGGGACAGAGCTGGAAGGAGCTTCAGCCCACACAGCGACACCAGCCCCGGCCGGTTCTGGGACAGAGCCCTAGGAGGCGGATGTGGTGTGCAGCCTGAGGGTGGACGCCTGCCCACTGTGCCTGGCACTCACCTCTCCCCTGGACCTGGGGAGCAGAGGGGCAGCCCTCGTCCAGTCACCACTTTCCGCAGGAGCCTGAAGGTCCGTTCAGGCCCAGACCCCTGAGAGCTGGGCCCTGACCCCTGGTCTGAGCAGGAAGTCAGGACTGTGAGGCACTGAATGAAGCTCTGTGTGTGAATCTGTGTGTGAGAGAGAGAGAGAGGGAGGGCGTGTGTGAGTGTGCATGTGAGCGTGTGTGACTGTGTGAGACAGTGTGTGTATGTGCATGCGAGTGTGAGAAAACGTGAGTATGTGTGACAGTATGTGTGATAGTGTGTAGGTAAGAATAAGTATGTGAGAGTGTGGTGAGTATGTGACTGTGTGTGACCGTGTGTGTGACTATGAGTGACAGCATATGTGTGTGTTTGAGACAGTGTGTGAATGTGAGAGTGTGGGAAAGCGTGTGGCTGTATTTGAGACTGTGTGTATGTGAGTGTGGGAGAGTGTAATAGAGTGTGTGTGAATGTGTGTGAGTATGTGGAGAAAAGAGTCCCTGGAATCAGGTATCTCTGTGTGTGAGGTGTTGGTGTCAGGTGTGTGTGTGTTTGTAAGGTGCCAGCATCTATGTCAGCCTGTGTGTATGAGTGTTTGTGACAACGTGTGAGTGTGGCGTGTATGAGTGTGTGTGTCTGTGTGTGAGGTGCTGGGATCTGAGTGTGTGTGTGTGAGGCAGGGCACTGGTGTCAGATAGGCCTGTGTGTGAGACGAGGTGCTGGTGTCAGGGTGTATGTGTGTGAGACGAGGTGCTGGTGTTAGGGTGTGTGTGTGAGGTGCTGGTGTCAGTGTGTGTGTAAGGTGTTGGTGTCAGGTATGTGTGTGTGAGGTGCTGGCGTCAGGGTGTGTGTGTGAGGTGCTGGTGTCGGGGGTGTGTGAGTGTGAGGTGCTGGTGTCAGGGTATGTGAGTGTGAGGTGCTGATGTCAGGGTGTGTGAGTGTGAGGTGCTGGTGTCAGGGTGTGTGTGTGAGGTGCTGATGTCAGGGTGTGTGAGTGTGAGGTGCTGGTGTCAGGGTGTGTGAGTGTGAGGTGCTGGTGTCAGGGTGTGTGAGTGTGAGGTGCTGGTGTCAGGGTGTGTGAGTGTGAGGTGCTGGTGTCAGGGTGTGTGAGTGTGAGGTGCTGGTGTCAGGGTGTGTGGAGTGTGAGGTGCTGGTGTCAGGGTGTGTGAGTGTGAGGTGCTGGTGTCAGGGTGTGTGAGTGTGAGGTGCTGGTGTCAGGGGTGTGTGGAGTGTGAGGTGCTGGTGTCAGGGGTGTGTGGAGTGTGAGGTGCTGGTGTCAGGGTGTGTGAGTGTGAGGTGCTGGTGTCGGGGGTGTGTGAGTGTGAGGTGCTGGTGTCAGGGGGTGTGTGAGTGTGAGGTGCTGGTGTCAGGGTGTGTGTGTGAGGTGCTGATGTCAGGGTGTGTGAGTGTGGAGGTGCTGGTGTCAGGGTGTGTGAGTGTGAGGTGCTGGTGTCAGGGTGTGTGAGTGTGAGGTGCTGGTGTCAGGGGTGTGTGAGTGTGAGGTGCTGGTGTCAGGGTGTGTGGAGTGTGAGGTGCTGGTGTCAGGGTGTGTGAGTGTGAGGTGCTGGTGTCAGGGTGTGTGAGGTGCTGGTGTCAGGGTGTGTGAGTGTGAGGTGCTGGTGTCGTGGGTGTGTGAGTGTGAGGTGCTGGTGTCAGGGGTGTGTGAGGTGGGAGGTGCTGGTGTCAGGGTGTGTGTGTGGAGGTGCTGGTGTCAGGAGTGTGCGTCCTCAGCCGCTGCCAGCCAGGCTGACCGAGGAGATGCAGGACTCTCCGGGCTGGGGACAGCACGTTGTCTGGAGGCTTTTCCAGATGACCGAGTGCTCTAGGGCTCCCGGCCCCCTAGTCCACCTCATCCCACTGATTTCGTGGCCACTGGCCTCGTCCACCGGCACCCGGGCCGCCTTTGCGGCTGCCACTTCTCCGCCTATCACAGCAGAGCACAGAGGCGTGGCCTAGACTTAATGAATGAATGAATGAATGAATGAATGAATGCGTGCGTGCCTTGCCCACCCTTCTTAGGGGACCATGGTGCCCCCGCCGTGCCCCGTGGAGGCGCAGTGCTTCTCGGTGTTCAGTTTCTTGACTGAGCTAAAGTGTGTGCTCGTCCTTTAACTTGTTGCCGACCCGGGCCATGGAGACAGGGGAGAGGACCGTATCCTGCTGAGGGAGGGGGCTCGGAGCCTGGGAAGGCAGGACGTGCCCCTGGCGTCTGCATAGCAGGCAGGGACCCTCGGGGCCAGTGCAACCGCCTGCTGTGGGATGGAAGTAAGGCGACAGCCTCTGCTCTGTTTACTTTGTGGCTGAGCTTGGAAGGTGTTTCCTCTGCAGAAACTTCCTGCCGGGGTGAAGTGAGTAACCAGGGAGCACCCATTCCCTTAGTCCCCTGCCTAACCTGACCTCAGTCGTGGCCTAGCTCACGGGTCAGGCAGCATCTGTGATACCACAAACTATGCCAAGGTGGGAGCTGCAGACCTGTGGCACCTTTAGCCCCCAGGGGCACCTGGGGAATTTGCCTGAAACTCTGCTCCGAGCACCCTCTGTACTAGGACTGTAAAGGGGTCCCTTACCCCAAGGCTCCCTGTTCTGAGAGTCGGTCTCCTGGGCCGCTAAGTCAGTGTCCTTGGGCACAGCGCCACCTGCTGGAAATCCTGCAGCATAACATCAAGACTAGGTTCTGGAGAGGGGCATGGTGTGTCTGTGAGTGTTTGTGTGGCTGTGTGTGTTGGTGTGCACAGACGGCAGACATTCCGGACATGGCGTTGTTCCTGGAGGAAGGAGGAAGGACACCAAGCCACATGAGTAAATAAGTCCTTTATCTCCAGCTAGTTACTGCCTAGCTCTGTTGGCAGCTCCTGGCCCCCACACCTAGTCCTCAACCAGCGTAAGGCGGGAGGCCTGACCTTAACACATACCCCCAGCCTGCTTTCAAGCAGCGTAGCCAGAGGCTTCTTCCTAGCTGCATCGTATTCTTTTTTGTTTTTTTTTGAGCCTGGCAAGAGCCTGGCAAGCCTCCCGTGTCGTATTTGATATGCCAGATACCAATTATAGACCTCATAATAATATATATATATACAATTATAGACCTCATATATAATATACAATTATAGACCTCATTCCCATGACCTGATGGAATGGTTTGAGGCTCTTTATGTTCCTGGAGCAAGCAGGTGCCCTTGGGCCCTACTTGCGAGACAGGTCATATGGAGATGTTACTGGTGCCCGCTCGAGCAAATCGATGATGAACGGGAAGACAGTGATACAGTGATTTTTTTTTTAGCTGTGTGCATCTGTGCTCAGGGATCTCTCCTAGTGGAGTTGGGGGGACCATATGAGACATCGGGGATGGTGCCCAGGTTGCTGTGTGCATGCAAGCACCGTGCCACTGTACTGTCTCTCCCTAGTTGCGCGTTCTTTGGTGGGGACAGGCATAGTCAAGCATGCCAGCATATTTGTTGTTTTAGGAGCACCCTGGCAATTTGCAGCGCCCGGCTCCTTATTCCCCTGTCCTGGCAGTGGCCCAGGAGACCCTGGGAGTCCACGTCCCTCCTTTTTTTTTTTTCAGAATGGGGAGGGCGTCACACTTGGTGATGGAGTTACTCAAGGGGTTACTCCTGACTCTGCACTCAGGAATTACTCCTGGTGATGCTCAGGGGACCACATGGGATGCTGAGGATTGAACCCAGATCGGCCACATGCAAGGCTATTGGACCATCTCTCTGGCCCCACATCCCTTCTCTTGTTTTTTTTTTTTTTTTTGGGTCACACCCTGCGATGCTCATGGGTTACTCCTGGCTCTGCACTCAGGAATCACTCCTGGCAGTGCTCGGGGACCATATGGGATGCCGGGGATCGAACCCAGGCTGGCATGGGCTGGCCGTGGTGCAAGGCAAACGCCCTACCCGCTGGACTATCACTCCGGTTCCCACATCCCTTCTCTTAGCCACACTTTCCAGAGCCCAACGTTCCTTCACTGACTCACCCCTCTGTGAGGAGTTCGAGGTTTCTTGAGAGATCTACTGGCTTTCGCTGAGTCGCGAGGGGCCCGCTCTGACTGGCAGCGGGAACTGAGAAACCTCAAAGGTTTACCAAGTCACAGGGCAAGATTAGAATTGAAAGTCAGGGCGAGATAAGAATCGAAAGCTCCGAGTTGTGTCTCCTTCTCAGGGATCCTACCACACTGTTCTGGTCCTGGCTGTGGTGGGCACAGTGGGGGACAGGTGCTTACGAAAGGGTGTGTGCGGGCTCGTTCCAGGTGGACATTGGGGAGAGCGGATGGGCAGGGGCCTTAGGTCTAGAAGAGACCAGTTTTAAAAAGTGGAGATCGAAGGCTACCAAATGGGAATTTAGGGGAACTTTGGTGTGCTGGCCAAGGGGACCTGGGCAGTGGTTGTGAGTTAGAGCATTTCTGCCTGTTACGAAGTCACAGGCCCTGCCTGGGCTCCATGGTGCGGTCGGGGTCTGGGGGAGCGGGACTTACATGTTGGATGTTTTTTAAATTCTGAAGTTTCGAGGACTTATGTGTTGGGTCTTTTGTGACTTATGAAGTTTCCAGCAATGAGCATAATTCATAAAAAGAAAATTCCCTAGAAGTCCCAGCTGAGCGCCGGCCTTCCTTCCTGGCTCTGGGGCAGAGATGCTGGCTAGCTGCTGCTGCCCCTGCCCCTGACCGTTCAGCCCTACTTGGTGAGTACCAGTTGACCCCCAAAGCCATTCCCATCATTTTTCTCCCCTGGAAAACGCTTCACTTGTCAATACGGTAATTTTGTAAAGCATTGGTGCCAGGGAGAGAGGAGGCGAGAAGCATCCGGGAGTGGAGAGAGGTGAGAGGTCTGAGCGACCCCTTTCCGGACTGACAGCCGCTTCCTGATCTAATGATGTCGTCTGTAGCCCATAAACACTCTCACTCGTCACCATGAGCATTGCTGCATTCTCACGCAAGAATAGGAGACGGGTGGATGCTCTTACGTCCCCGGAACGCCCGAGGAGCTTGGCCACTTTCCCCTGTAGGATTCCCTGACTGGGGAGAGTTTTCAGACTTGTGGTTCTCTTTCCAGATACGCAAAGAAAGAGCAGCCCAGAGAATCTAAGCCCTCGCCTAGGGCCACACAGCTACTAAGAAACATATCTCAGGCCTGAATGAAGTCACAGCTGAGTCCCTTCTGATGATGGAGGAGCATGAAAGGACCCCTCACTCTTCCCGTACCCCTTGGTTCCCCTTCTCTATGGTTCTGTCTCCAGGTCTCTCAGATCTGGCTTGGCACTGAAGCCTTGCTGTCTCTCCTGTGCCATTTGTTTCTCGGAAACACTTCTGTCATTTCATGCACCGTGGGCCAAAACATAGGCACAGCGGGAGGACATTTGCCTTGCACTCAGCCAAGCTGGGTTCGATCCCCGGCATCCCGTATGGTCCCCAGAGCACCGCCAGGAGTGATTCCTGAGTGTAGAGCCAGGAGTAACCCCTGAGTACAGCTAGGTGTGGTCCCAAAACAACGACAATAACAAAAACAAATAAGTAAACAAAAAATGATCGGTTTTTCATCTCTCTGTCAACTGTCTACTTCTCTTTGATCTCTTAGTATTTTGTGGGATGAGGTCCCCCCAAGATATTCTGCATGGAGCAACAAAACAAAACAAAACAAAACAAACAGAACAACTCCAAAACATCTGAATGCCTTTAGGTGGGGTTTGGGGCTTGTATCCTGGCTCACTCTGCTCCCCTCTGGGTTTGGGGCTTGCACCCCAGCTCACTCTGCTCCCCTGTTACTCCATTCTCTGCTTGTTTCCTTATTTACCTTGTTGGCAACTGAGTCTGCTATCCCTGCCGCACCTGGGCCTCTGGAAACTTGGTCTCCAACTTGCAAACTCCTATGCATCCTTCAGAACCCAACAAATATATCCCGACTCATGGTAGCTCTTTCGTTGTGCTTCCAAACGGTCTTAACCGACCAGCATTGCATGTCTCTGTCACTGTGCCTCGCAGTGACACTCCCCCCACAGACTGGTCATGCCTGAATTCCCTCCACCGCCTCAACAAGTGCTTGTTGACAATTTAGTTGACCAGCCAAGAGCAGAAAATTTCCCCAAGAACTCCCCATGCTGTGGCTTTTCCCTCCTTCTCCCAAAGCGAGGAGGGCTGGGCCCAGCATTTCGTCAGTCACTCCCTCTGCCACCATTTCTGGCCACTCTGGGAGAGGGACATCTGTGGTATGGTCACTTTGCTTTTCTCTGTTTTGAGAAATGAGGCCCCATTGCCTATTTTTTTCCTTCCTTGCTCCCTTCCTTCCTTCCTTCCTTCCTTCCTTCCTTCCTTCCTTCCTTCCTTCCTTCCTTCCTTCCTTCCTTCCTTCCTTCCTTCCTTCCTTCCTTCCTTCCTTCCTTCCTTCCTTCCTTCCTTCCTTCCTTCCTTCCTTCCTTCCTTCCTTCCTTCCTTCCTTCCTTTTTTTTTTTTTTTGGGGGTCACACCCAGTGATGCTCAGGGATTAGTCAGTCTGACTCTGTACTCAGGGGACCGTATGGGATGCTGGGGCTCGAACCCAGGATGGCCATGTGCAAGGCAGATCCTCTCCCTCTGTACTATCGCTCAGGCCCCCGAGGCCCCATTTCTTGAAAGCGGGAAGGGTATCTTGGGAGTGCTCATTCAAATCATGAAAAGACCAGCTCAGCCCTGGGCTGATGTTTTCATTTTGTGTAACAGAAACTCGGGTCCTCACCGCCTCACCTCTTGCTTGCTGCTGGGTAGATAAGAGAAAAAACGACTAGTTCACTCGTGGGCTGCTGCTTCACCAAGCTTACCAACGGCACCAACTACTGGGCGCATTTTGAGCAAAGCTTCTCTCCCAGGGACTCCCCTTCTCCTGGTATTACCGTTATTAACTCGCCGGCCGTTGGGCTCTCTCGAGTTGAGTGGAAGTAGAGAAACGTCTTTTCTGCTCCATTGGGGGCTGTCTGCTGGCGCCCCCCCGCCCCACCCTTCCCTGTATACTCCTAGGTTCCTCTGTCTGTCTGGCGCTCCCAAACTGAGGTCTGGGGGTGACCCCAAGGATTCTCGTGGGCTCACTGACTCTTCACGACTCGGACACTTCAAGGCCAGGCTTTAGCTCTGATGCGAGAACTTGGAAGCTGGTCAGTGCTCTGCTCAGGGCCTGTTCTCCACCCCTCGGGGCCCTGTGGCTGACACTGGCCAGCACTCACCTGCAGCCCAGCGGGTCTCCCTTCCTAGAGGACACATGGAGAGGCTGGGGGGGGGTCCCCAGTGGTAGACCCCTGCCTCCTGGGGGTGGATCAGTGTGGGGGGCTGCCTGGGGGGGACGGGCAAAGTCCACTCTGGGAAATCTGAAATCAGCTCCGAGTCCCACAGATGTGCTCTGAGGACACTGTCCAGGTGCCAGGACCCACGACGCCAGGATTGAACCAAGCCCCTCCCCCACTAGAGTTCACAGTGCGTGTGGGTGACCTTGGCTGGCTGGCTGCTGTCCTCTGCCCGCCCCGCCCCGCTCTGGGTTAGCAGGCAGAGAGGCAGCAGGCTGTGGTAGGACAGCTGGGGCAGTGCAGGCCGCCTTGGTGAACCTTCACTTTTTAAAGCCACCCCCTTGTGGCTTTGAGGGTTTGCCTGCTGGTGAGAACCAGCCCTCCAGGAACCTGGCTTATGCCATAGCTGAGATTTCTAGTGTCCGACTAGGAACTGGATGGATTCCTGGGTGCCCTCCTGGTACTGCCAGGCCAGAGGATGGATTGTGTGTGTATGTGTGCGTGCGTGTGTGTGTGTGTGTGTGTGTGTGTGTTTACTCTTCCTTGCTCTGAGCTCAGGGGTCACTCTCAGGGGCTCTAGGGGCCATGCAGTGCAGGGATGGACTACTGGGGGTTGCTGCGTGCAAAGCCTGCACCCAAAGCCAAGGCCCTTGGGGCTTCGCCCCACTCCAGCCTGTCAGAAACTGCTGTCAGGCCCTTTGCCTCCCCTGGTAGCTGCAGGAATCCCCTGGAACCCCAGGACAGCGGGAGAGGAGACGGCAGGCGTGGGGGAGGCAAGAACAAAGCTGCTTTGAGAGGAGGTTCCCTGATGACACCTGCATGGCGGGAGGCACACGGGGTCTCCCCTCTGCACCCCCTGAGTTTTCCCTCACCGTGTCCTGAGACGGGATCGGGCTCCCCCTCCCTTTACCTGGCCTGCCACCTGCTCTGGCTTCTGCTTCTAGAAAGATGCCACCTATGCCTGCCAGAAAAGGGCTCCCCGCCTCACGAGTCTGAAAGGAGACCCTTGGCCCTGGGAGCAGGGGTGGACGCCCCCAGTACAGCCCCTGAGCCCCCCCTCCCTGCAGAGCCCGACCTTCCCCGGAGCTCCCCCAAACCTACCTCCTCTGGCCCAAAGTGCAATGGGCACCCCAGGGACCCCTACCCGACCCGGCTCCCGGAGATTCACTCACCCAGGTCCATGGCACTGGGGCGCTGAGACCGCACAGGAAGGCTGCGAGCCTGTGCCCTGCCTGGGAGGAAGTGGCAGTGGCCCCTTTTAAGGCCCAGTGTGGAGCCGCCCTCTGTGGCCTGCCCCTCCCACCTCACCTCCTTTCAGACTGCCTGAGGGTCTCCACCCGCGGCCCCAGGGCAGGGAAAAATGCTGACAGCCTGCTCCCAGCAAATCATTCTCTGCCTGGGTCACTTGACCCCTGAGTCATCAGGTCATTTACATTCAGAAAGTCCCTTAGTGGTAGGGACTAAGGGACTTAGGGCTTTCGGGAGTGAGGGTCCATGTGACGC